>CM042911.1:4037000-4244500 GCA_023653625.1 Triadica sebifera | reverse complement strand
GAGCTCCCTACAATTGGTCAAACAAGTCATCTATTCTAGGCAATAGATATTTGTTCTTAACTGTCATTTTGTTTAGTTGCCTTTAGTGTAACATCCTCGACTTTCTCCATATGTATTTCTATAGCATCTCATTTGGGAATATGCATTTTGCATATACTTTACTTGAATACATGCATAATATGCATTTTTATTAGAATAAATTCATGATATACACTTAGTTTATTTTCAAGTATTTTACAATTGTACCAAAGTGCACGTCTCTATTTTATAATTTAGATGAGAATGATCTGAAATTAATATTTAAGTGAATAAAGAAACTAGATTGTATTAATAAAAATTTGACATGATTAATTTAATTAAATTAAAATAAGTGATTAAATTATATTTTTGCATTGGTTAGTAAAATGAGATAAATGTATATATGTATGCATCCTTGTATGTATTTATATATATGATAATAATAATAATAATAATAATAATAATAATAATAATATTATTATTATTATTATTATTATTATTATTATTAAAAGTAAAAAAATAGAAATGGACAACAGAAGAAAAGAAGTGATAAGATATTAGTTTAGTCAAAGTCCAAGTTTCTTATTTTTTTCTACCAACACTTCTTCTTCTCCTTCTTCTTCTTCCCTTTTACTTCAAATTTCCACCACAAATCAAGTAAGAAAATATTTGGTAAGTTAATTATTCATCCATATGTTACTAATCTTGAATTAAAGATTAGATAAATTATGGTTTATAGGGTGTAAACAACTAAATTGAAGCTTTGAATTATATTTTTATAGAAGAATATTTATACTTTATTTTTGTGGTCTTATAGAGGGAATTTGGAAAAGTTCAAAACATAAAACTTGTAGATCTATGTCTCATATATATGTATCTAAAACAAGTTTGTAATATTTGATGTATTTTAAGAGAAAACATTATTGAGAAAAACTGGTTCTGGTCAGATATGTAGCAGACTACCCCATAGTTTTTATCTATTTTGACCATCTTAGAGATATACTTCGGTGAAACATAAAATATGAAATTTGTAGATACATGTGTTATTTATATTTAAACAAAATTTAAGGTTGATATGTATTGTGGATTTTGAGTTATGATGAAAAGAACCGTGACTGTTCTATAGTTGCTTAGTGCCCGTATAGGTCCATAACTGTTTTTTAATTATTTTTAGCTCTTTAAAGATAGAATCTGTAATTTTTCAAAACATAACAATTATAGTATTATATCTTATCTAAATTTTAGTATAAATTTTACCTTAATATGTTACGTATAGTGTGAGATATGACCTTCAAAACTCAGACTGATCCGAAAGTTAACTCTATTATGAACCAGTGAAATGTTTCTTATAATTTGAGGACCTTAGAGACAAAATTGACAAAAGTTGTAAACATAAAAAAAAAAATTTCATATTAACCTATCTATGTTTTTATAAAGTTTCACTATAATATGATTTACGCATTTTAAGATATGAATTATCAAAATTGGTATCCTAAAACTGTCTAAGGGAAGAAAACAGGGCAAAAATCATAATACAATTAGAAATTCCACCATCAATTGTACAATACTCCAATTACTCTGAAATTTGAATATGTTATGTAATTATATGTTAAATTTAATCAAAATTAAGAATTAGATTAATTTGTCAAGTATAGAAAAAGTTATTAGCTCATTCCCATAAGGTCACACTATCTCATAAGAAAAATACTAACTAATGATATGAACTAGGCATATTAAATTGTTTAAGGATATTAAGTTTCTCTAGTCATGAGTCAATCAATTATATTTCCATATTAGCCTCACAAAAAATTGGCGACCTACAAAGAGGGGATAAACGATAAGTTAAAGGACAAAATCAAAGGAAAAATGTGAGTTTAATTATCAAATAAATTTTTTAGTTCACATTAATATTGCTTGCTATGTGAAATGATTGTTGGTCATGATTCATATAGTTATCATGATTTGATCTTGATAATGAGATGATGGATAACTTGCGGCTTATGTGGTATATATGTAGTATATGGAGGGTATATATATATATATAATATATGTGTGGTATAAATGTGATATATGTAAGATATATATGTGCCATATAATGATTAATGAATACCTAGATGCAATTGCATATGCATATGGACTTAAAAGGCATTGTGACTAGTTCATCAACATTGCAAGGTAAAATAAAAGGTCTATTGCCCAATAAATGTACAAATGAAACAAATGATCAAGCTAACTAGCAAATGCAAATGTTCACATGACAAATGTTCACATGGAAACCGAGGGCAATGTCTGATTAACTTGGTCACAACAAAATGAAATGAGAAAAGTATGAGCATAAGTAAGGTTTAATGATCATATGCTTTAATTGTACATGTATTTATAGGATATTAGTAAATTAAATAGAATAGATAGTATGTACGGTGTATATTTGTGATTTGTTACTATGAGTTGCTTGGTACTTTTGAGCTTGTTTGATGATTATTCTCACTGAGTCACAAATCACCAAATTGCATCATTTGTCAAGTAGAGAAGAGTGATAGTTCATATTGAAGTGCATATAAAAGTCATGGATCAAAGGTCATCGGTCGAGTCTCCTCACTCTCTCTCCTTGCATTCCACACAAGCATAAAAGCATATCATTTATATTTGGGGGTTGAATACTTGCATATGTATAATTACAATAAATATGCACAAGGATATATAAATGGATTCAACTTGTAAATTTACTAACTTTTAAACATAATATTTATGTTATTAATATATGTGATATTATGAGTTTATGATTAAGAATCCATATTGATTGTAAAATTGTTGATAATAATCTGAAATGAAATAAAAGAAAAATTACTCTCACTGTAAACATGAACTTTGTTGTATTCTTGTTTTGTATGTGATAACTTAATACATAGATATGTGGTGTATAAAAGTATAAGGTGTTACATTTTACATGTAGTCAATGCACAATCTTATTGTTTCATCTTTCTTTTTGGCAAATAATATTGGAGCTCCCCATGGTGATACATTAGGTCTAACATACCCTTTATCAAACAATTCCTGCAATTGAATATTCAATTCTTTCAACTCAACTGGGGTCATTCTGTAGGGTGGCATTGATATTGGTGCTATTCCTGGTACCAATTCAATAGTGAATTTTATCTCCCTATTAGGTGGTAAACTAGGTAGATCATCTTGAAGCAAGCTATCAATGGTTCTAATATCAGTCACATATGCCAAATATGTTTTACATCCTCCTTTGATCATCTGAAATGCTTTTACAACTGAGATTAGACATGTAGGCACAAGTTTTCCTTCTCTTAGAAGTACAACCCTTGGCTGGTTCAGTGAATCCAAAATTACTTCCTTAGTAAAACAATTTACTATTGCATGATGCTTAGTTAACCAGTCCATTTCCAGTATCACGTCAAATTCATATAGTGGCAATAAGATCATATCAGCTATCAATTTAGCTTTATCAATGCATATCAAGCAATCATGGCAGACATTATTCATAACTACTATTATTCCTAGTGGAGTACCCACATTTATGTCAATCTCCAAAGGCTCACGCTTTTGATACAATTTGGATGCCATATACAATGATATAAATGGGTGCATGGAGTCGAGGTCAATCAATGCATATGCTAATATATCATAAATATATATATTATCGATAAGTACTTCAGGAGCATTAACTGCCACATGCCTAGTGATAGCAAACACCCTAGCTTATGTATAGGGTATAAAACTCAAACCTTTAGATTTGGTCACTCCTCTGCCTGTTGTACCAATTCCACCTTTAACTCTGCCTCTAACCTGCGTTCCACTAGTAGTGTTGATCCTTAATGTCTCAACTGTAGTCTCAGATACTCCTTTGCCTCTACTAGTCTCTGCTAATTTGTCTCTTTCTGGACAGTCTCTATACATGTGATTCAATGACATTCAAAAATAATATACTTCTATGAGCCTTCCACATTCACTTGTATGTTGTCTACCACAATGAGTATAGGTAGGCCTTTGTTATGCATATTGGCTATGTCTTCTTCTTAGGTAAAAAAAATCATGGCATGACCTTTGGAACTTAAGTATCCACCTTTGTTACTAGACTGTGCTTGGATGTATCTTTTTATCTTTCCCTGTCTTTTCCTAGACTTTCCAGAAAACTCTAATGTTGCCTTTTTAAATTATTGTTCTCCAGCTTCTTTCATTAACTTTTCAACTCTAATTCTTATAGCTTTGAGTTTGGTATAGCTGTTCAAATCAATGGTTGTGATTCTATTTTTTATCTCATATTTGAGGTCCTCTTCAAACATTTTGCACTTGTATCTTTCAGTAGAGACCATAAAAATGGTATAATGGGAAAGTTTATTAAATTGCACCTTATATTCATCAACATACATGTTCCCCTATTTTAGATTTAGGAATTCTTTTCTCTTCTCATCTTTATATGCCTCAAGCTTGTAATTGTTTTGAAATTCTTGAAGCAAATCATTCCATGTCAGGAAAGGAGGTTATGCATCACAATCTGAGACTGCCTCCCACCATTCATTGGCATTACCATGAAGCAAAGACACTGCATAATCAAAATTTTCATCTGAATTACATCTCATCATATTCAATACACTTTGTGTTCTTTTCAACTATGTTTTTGCTTCTGCTGGGTCTGTTGTTCCATTGAAATCAATTGCACCTTATTTTTTCAGCTTATCATAACGTATTTTCCTATGTATTTCAGGCTCATGTACTTTATGTTCTAGGCTTTCATAGGGTACTTCTACATGAGATGATTGTTATGCATGTGTTGGAGCCCTAGTTCCTAGTGCTGGTTGACCTCTATGCAAATGAGGTGATGTCTTATGATGGTCGATCTCTCCCTCTTTGTTGAATCATGTCTTATGATGACCCTAAAATACATGGAATTATGTCACTACATAATGTTCAACACATATGATACACATGTTGTCATGCTCTTATGCATATGCATGTTCCCATAGAAGTTATCTCTTCTCGTATACCAAAATGTAACAGCATATCTTATGCATTGAAGTACAACTTATCTCTATATCAAATAATCATACATGGCATACTAATAAAATATAAGATCATGTTAACATTGATAGATTGATAGTAAATTTTTTTTTCATCATATCATATAATATCATTCAATGAATCTACATGTCAACATTGAGGCTTTCACTGCAACGTAGTATATCACATATATTAAAACTTAAAATTTACACCTAAAGATTTATGAGTTGCATCCAATTGCACATTTAGAGTCAACCCTAACTAAATTTGCATATATATTCACATAAGTCCAAAATATAGATGACATGATTTGATGTTCATGTGGAATGTAAGGAGAGAGTGTGGTGAGGCTCGATCGGTGAACTTTGATCCATGTCTTTTATGTGCCAATCAAAATGAGTTATCACTTTTCTTTACCTGAAAAATGATGCAAATTGATGACTTATGACTTAGTGAGAGTAATCATCAAATGAGCTCTACAGTACCAAATAACTCATAGTAACCAATCACAAACCCAATGCATACTATGCATTCCATTTCATTAACCATTATCATATAATCACAAGTGAAATTTAAACATAAAATTACTATTCTTTGTTTATGCTCATGTTTTGCTCATTTTAACTTGTTGTGGCCAAGCTAAATAAATATTGCCTCAAGTTTCCATATGAACATTTGCATTTGTTAGCTAGCTTGATCATTTATTTCATTTACACATTTGTTAGGCCATAAGTATCTTTTTTTGCCATCCAATTTTAATTAACTAGTCACAATGCCTTCTTAAGTCCTTACGCATATGCATTTGTAACCAAGCATTCATCAACCATTATATCCTTATCATATATACCACATATGATACGAATATACCTCACATATACTATACATATACTATATATATATCACATATGTCAAACATATACCTCAAATATACCACTTATATACCACATATCTCACAAATTATCCATCATCTCATTATCAAGGTCAAATCATGGTAATCATATGAATCACATAACCAAAAATTGTTTCACATTTCACAAAGCAACCAATGTTTATGTGTACTAAAGAAATCACATGATAATTAAATTCACCTTTTTCCTTTGATTATGACCCTTAACTTTTTATTTATCCCCTCCTTTTGGGTCTCCAAGTTGTTGTGAGTCTAATTTGGAAATATAATTGATTAATTTATGACTAGAGAAACGTAATGTGACTTAAAAAAAATAATATGCATAGTTTATATCAATAGTTAGTGTTTTTTTCATAAGGCAGTGTGACCTTGTGGGACTAATTAGCCTATAACTTTTACTAAACTTGTCCAATTTATCTAATTATTTTTTCTAATTAAATTTAACATATAAATATATAACATATTAAAATTTCAGAACAATTTCAGCGTTTTACAATGTTTTGTGAGATTTCTAATTGTTTTTGTTTTTTTGCCTTGTTTTATACTCTTAGGCAGTTTTAGGATACCAATTTTGATCTTTTATATCTTACAATGTGTAAGACATATTATAGTGAAATTTGGTACCAACTTATATAAGTTAAAATGAAATATTTTTCATGTTTACAACTTTTATCAATTTTGTATCTAAGGTCCTCAAATTATAAGAGTCTTATCATTGGTCCATAATAAAGTTGACTTCTATACCAGTGTGAATTTTAGAAGCCATAACTCACACTACAAATAACAGATTAAGGTAAAATTTTTATAAACCTTTGTCTAAGACATAATCCTATAACTTTCATGTTTTGATAAATTACATATTCTTTCTATAAGGAGCTCAAAATAATCAAAGAAATTGTTAGACCTAAACAGGGTACTATGTAACTATGGAACATCATGGTTCCCTTCACTATAACTCAATATTTGCAGCATGTATGAATCTTTGATTTAATATAAAACTATATAACAATGCATATACAACTTTTATGTTTTGGTCTTCATCTATTTCGGTCTCTATGATGGTCAAAATAAGCAAATACAATGGTGTATCCAGTTGAGGTTTGAGCCCAAATCAGTTGTAAACAAAAGAAGATTTATTTTCATATACACTAAACCACTCAAAACCATTTTACAGAAAATTAAATAAGACATATACCACAAATTTTATGTTTTAAACTTTTCCAAAATCAGCCTCTATGTTTTTCAAATTTGTGGTGCAGTTATCATCCTATTAACAAGTCATAAATAAGTATACCTATGATTAGAACAACAAAAGATGATTACTCTCCTATCACCAACTTGCCAAGGCTAGAGTTGTTGAAATATTTGCTATAAAATGAAGAAGAAAAGTGCTAGTTTGGTAGTGGAATCAAGAGAGAACAGGAAGAGGCAAAGGATGAGTTTTAGACATTGAGGTTAAGAAAAGTGTGCCTAAAGATAAGGCCACCTATCCTTTTTTTTGGTCTTTTGTATTTTCTTTTTTTCTTTTTTTTGGTTCTTATTTTCTTTTCATTTTTATTTTATTTTATTTATTTATTATTATATCCAATCTCACAATCAGTATAAAAATACAACTTAAGCATTTGGTTCAATTTAACTAAATTAACTATGTCATACTTTTATTATTTCGGTTTAGTCATTTTACTGACTTAAATTTTAATTTCATATCATCTTCAACTAAATTATAAAATGGACACATGCAACTCGACACAATTGCAAAATCTTTGGATATGTAGCTAGTGCGTGTCATGAACTTGTCCCTATAAAAATACATATGGAATGCACATGTTCATATAAAGTATATGCAAGATGCATATGCCCAAATGAGATGCATGTATAAATGCATATGGGAAAAGTCAAGGATCTTATAACTGGGCTTTACATTTCTTCCCCCCTTAAATAAATTGTCCTTGAAATTTACTTGGTTGTTCGAGTTGAACAATTGGTGATATGTAACTATAGAGAGAAAACATACCATCAAAAGCATTTGTAGGCTCTAGATCTTCTATAGCCCTCATGACATATACTCTTACTAGCATCCTACTTGATCCTGGCTTATTCACTATCTCAAAATTGGCTTGACTGGCTCTAATCCTAGTCTTTTCCTAACTCTAGCCTTGTCTCGATGTTGATCTTTGAGTCTATGTAGGAGTAGCATTCATCAACAAAGGGCAATCTTTCCTCATGTGACCCGGAGCCCCACATCTGAAGAAAGATATTGATAACATGTGACATTCCCCTATGTTAAATATGTGACATGTCTCGTAAAAAGGTGCACTATCCTCTGCTAATGACATTAGATGTAGTTCTAGAGGGTGGTCCTTTCCTGAAAGATCCTATCAAGGAATGGCTATATCCCGATCCTATGCTTTATGAGTTCCTTAAAGAGAAATGACCTCTAGTGTTCCAACAAAAGCAAAACAATATATCTAGACATGTGCTCCTCGACACACTCTAATTCCTCAAATACCCTTTCGATCTTCTCTAATCAATACTTAGTAGCAATAGGGTCATCCTCACCCTTGCTCAGAAAATCAGTAGCCTCTTACGTTTAGAGCATGTCAATTTGAATCTTGGGTCTCTCTGGTGGTGGAGGTGTAGTTGCTTGTGGTACTGCTTGAGATAATCTTTGTAAAAGAGTAGTTAGATTCTGCATCTCTAAACCTACAAGTCTACAGAGAAGTAGCCCATGTTAGACTCATATGAGATATAATATGCATGCATAACAAACCTTTTACCCTAATTAGGTCTAGAAATGCCTAAACCTAAGCTCTGATACCAAAATGTAATACCACCCAACTAATCAGGATTAAATCCCAATTAAATGGATATATGCAACCAAAACCTGATATAGATAATATCAGCAAATTAAACAAAAAAAATTATTTCTATGTAAAATTTTATCTCAAGTAATCCTTTTTACTAATTACCATTACAAGAAATTATTACTCATGCATAAAACTTGATCCTATAGGATCACTTTCCTATAAAAACCATACTTGTACATTTCCAAAAGGAAGGTTACATGTTCCTAAAAATTATTACATGTATAGAAAAATTTCCCATCCCATATATCATGTACAAAAATAAACCAAAAGATGACATAAATATGATCACCGACCCAAGATGGGTCTGCTCTGAATCTTTGTATGGGCGCTTATTCTCTTGTGTCAACTTTATCTATCCCCTAGGGTCTAAAACTACATGTAGGAAACCTACACACTAAGCTACTAAAAGCTTAGTAGTGCATATAAGTATAAGAATTCAACATGCATTCATACAATATATATCATCACTATACATATTCGTGTTATGCTATCATGTTCATAAACAATTGTCCTAATGCATGGAAATACAAGCATCTTACCTTTTATATACATACCATATCTCATGTATCACAACAACATGTTATACATATATACAACATTCTCATATATCTTGCTCACTGTATTCTTACCTTTTCTTTTACTTCACTTCGTTTTGCCATTAACTTACCATTTATTATATTATTGTTTCCTTTTAGTTCATTTCCACCCAAAACTCTAAGTCAGACTATCTAGATGCGAGTTGTGGAATAAATATGCTCCAAGAGTTTCAACCACTTTGTCCACTAACTGTGAGAATGCTCATCCGAGCTTCTCAAGTTAAGTGTACTCCAAAAGCTTAAACCACCTTGATTGAGTAATAAACCAGATCAAGGATGCTCTAAACGCTTTGGCCACCTTGTCCTCATAATCACATAGAATCGAAAAACAAGGGCACTCTAACCTGAGCTTTAGCTATGTTGTTCTTAAAGAAATATCATATGGTATTGTAACCCCTTCAATGGTATATCATTTATCCTATGTCAAGTCCTAGATTAGAGAAAAGGACATTTCCGATTCTTATATCACATTTTTCTTATCTTATACAATAACACCAACATAAAATCTCACTAACATCACCCATAAGTGATTAATTATGCTTGCATACAGTTTATAACATGTGATCTATTCACCAATCACATGGCATTAAAAACTAAAAATTGCATATGTTCAACTAACAGGATTCACGAGCATGAGTTACATGTTCATGACCGTGAAAGTGCCATTCATAACCACTCACAAACTTGAACATGCTCGTGAATGCTACAATCTCTAAAATACACTATATTCATGGCCGTGAAATATACTTCACAAGTTTGAAACCAAACATTCCTAGCCATGAATTAAACTGTGAAAACTGAGGATAAAATGTTCTCGAGCATGATCCCGTGCATTCACGACTTCCCTAATCATGATGCAAGGCCAGAAAGATTTTATCTATTCTGGGCATTTTCCGGATTGATGTTTCACGGGCGTGACTCCTTTATTATGGGCTTGAAACATGTCTATGTGTAAGCGAGACTACCATGTCACCAGTGTGAATTTCTAGGATTGCATAACAGAAATGCAACCTAAAATAGAGCATCAATAAAATCACATGTAAGGACCTCTAAGATTGACTAATGTCAATCACTCCTATCATTATTCAACAACCTATCATGCTAACAACACACATTTAACAACATTTAAACCCATATGAACATAAATCATCCTAAAATATATTTCAAACATTATAACCTCATAACTCATTTTCATGGTATTTCTAACACCTATATCACAACCATTATGCATATACATAACTAGAAGCACATTCATATCATTTATCACGTTTTCAAGTTATCTCATGGCATAATACATGGAAACATACAAGATTTAGGCAATTAATATGCATATATATACTAACCTTTAACAATAAATCCTAACCACTTCAAGCTTTTCAAGTTTTCATAGCTCTTTGGTGATCCACACCACTACCTCTACCTCTTATCAAACTGAAAATTTCACCCTTTGCTCCCTATACTTGAAAAAAAGACACAAAACCACTATAAACGTGAGCTTAGGTTCAACCTCACAAACTCTCTCTTTTCTCTTAGGTTTTAAGCTTCAACAAGGATTAGCAAAGAAGTTTTGTACTTTTAAGGTTATGAAGATGGTAAAGAAGATGAATATGGCATACAAGTTTGGTTTATAGGGGTGGTGGAGTAGCTAGGTAATAGAAAATGCATGGGAAGAGATCAAAATGCAGCTCTGCTAACCAACTTTGCAAACTATCATTCACGAGTGTGAAGTATATCTTCACAAGTGTAAACACTATGTCATAGCCATGACAAACCATTAACATGTTGAAAGCAAACCATAGCATTTATGGCCATGAAATCCCATTCACGGGTATGAACAACTCTAACAACTATGTTATTTTGAAACACAACACTCTCATGGGCAGGAACAACCATTCATAAGCATGAAAGACCTCTTCTAACAATTAATAACCTCTTAATCTATCCACACTATCTTATAATAGCCCATCTAACTTATAATCCTTAAAACCTGGGTGTTACACTAATTATCCTTCTATAAAAACTATTCCTATCATTAGTAATCGACCTCTACTAAGTCATTCTCATCGTGCCTTTATAACTAATATGATTGAAAATCAAGAACCCATATCTTATTCTCAAGCCATGATATCAATTGAATGATATGATGCCATGGACAAAGAAATTTAGGCCCTTGAATCATACAACATTTGGCTTTATGTGTAACACTCCCTTACCCCACTTTAGTTCAGTAAGGTAAGTGAGTATTACCCGATTAACTGTTTTATAAGATTAGCTAAATGAAGTATAACTTTTTTTTTGCAAAAATATTACAAACACTAAAATAAATTTTTTACCAACACCGATATTTAAAATTTTATTTATTTATAAAATATATTCATTTACATTCAAACTATGTCCATTACATTACAAGTCACATCTTTAATACACAATAGATGAAATAGAACTATAATTTAATTTACAAAGCTTTTGATAAAATGTACCAAAAATAAGTTCAAAGCTTTTAGCTGCTTTCGTTCGAGTACCCTTCTTCTTCTGACAATTTTACTATCTACGGCTACCCTTTAAAACCTGCACGAGAGGAAACTACCTGCACTAAGCTACTAGCTTAGTGGTGCTTCAAGGATAAAAATCTTACATACAAATATGTTCTTACATGTCATTTATTAATTTTACAAATAAGGCATAAAATAAAAGAATTATATGAAATCAAATAAATTTCATCAAACATTTAATATTTAACAATTTTAATTTAACATAAAATTATCAAAATGACATACTTTTATATTATTGTTATTTTTCATTTTTCTTGTGCCCATAACACATATAATAGGACTAACTAATAGGAATAATAGGATTGTCATTACTGGCTTTCATAATATTGCACCGAGCACTTTTGTAATAGTATCATTACCGGCTTTTGTAATATTGTCATTATCGGAATAATAATTTTGTGCCGAGCGCATTTATAAATTTGTTATTACTAGCTTTCATATTTGGCATCGAGTGACTTAAATCCCCTAATTGGCATGTTAAACTATTCTCTATTCTAGTTCTA
Source organism: Triadica sebifera (assembly GCA_023653625.1). NCBI lineage: Eukaryota > Viridiplantae > Streptophyta > Magnoliopsida > Malpighiales > Euphorbiaceae > Triadica > Triadica sebifera. Next base: position 4,232,032 of record CM042911.1, on the reverse strand, counting down.
GATTAAGTGTCTTTGGGGTTAACTATTTTTATATCTATTTACAATATTTTCAAAAATGATAATTGTACTAAATTTTCATATAAATGTTTATTTATTTTTGTTCTTTGTTTCCATTATTATTGCATTAGAATCTCACACATAAATGATTTATTAAATATTTATAATTAAAATTAAAATGAAAAATCATATTACTTACTACATATACTCATCATACCATATGGAAAAACCCAATATTTCAAGTTTTTGTCTGTGGTAGATTTAGGCCTTGATTTGGAGCCTCATTTTTAGCCCATTATAATTCGAATTTGAAGTTATGGTCTTCTAATATTTTTTAACTTAATGTCTCAGCTTTCATATGCATCACAAATAACTCAAATATAAGTTTCCTACCAAAATTTATGACCCTTTTACTGATCGCCATTCCATTAGTTTTACCCAGTATTTTCTAGATACCTGCAGATCCAAGATTGTTTGTCCAATTTTTAGCCCATTTAAAATTAGAATTTGAACTCAGGTTTTGAATGAAAGTTTTAGAATTATGAGTCCACTTTCATTTCCAACTAATTTTATCTCAATATCATTACCAGAGCATTAGTTATAAAATAGTCAAGACTGCTCCAAAATTTCTACAGCATGGTCATCAACTAACACAATCCTATATACCAATTACAACCATCATATGCATTGATTTTTATGCCAAAGTTTTCATATCACAATTAGATTCACATATCTTAATGATTTCATACCATTTGTTCTCATTACCATATAAAATGATAGTAAGGTGTTGCCTTATAGTATGATTAGAATTCTTTTTGTAGGCATCAAATTTCAAAGTCAACTGATGCAACCATGTTGTCAAGGTTCTACCAAATTGATCCTTGATAGCATCCCAAATTGCTTAGGCTGAGTATTGCTTTTCAAAGCGTAACATTAAGTCATTTCTCATACTGCTCAACATCAGTATGCAAGCAACTTTATCCTTGCTCTTGTAGGACTGATATGCCTCAATATCCCACCTATGTTGAGCAGTGCTTCCATGCTCAATCTTAGCCACTAGTTGTGTTATTGATTCTAGCATATCTTGCTCTTTTAAGAGATACTAAGTTTTTCGATGCCAAATTTCAAAATTTTAATCATTCAGATTATCTCTTTCGCTTAAATCAATAACTATGTCTTTTGACAATACCATTTCAACTATTTAGAAACAACGATCATAATTAAGATTAACACAACTCATTATTAGAAAAAATCACTTCATGACATAATGTTTTAGATTAATCAATAATAACTTAACACAAGTAGCAAAAACAAAAATATTGTTACATAATCCAATCAATTCCCACTAACATAGTTCAATTATCATTGTTTAATTTAAACATGTGTCAATCATTCTATTAGACGAGATTTACTAATGTTCCAATTCCCACTATATCACATATGTATTTTACATGTAGAAAAAATAATGAAAAACATTTATTTTTATAAGCAAAATAAATGTTTACATTGAGTTATATAAACATTCATTACATGTTTTAAGTGAAACCAACACTAAACAATTTTAGAAATAACATATAGTCATAATAAAAAAAAACACTAAACATGTCATAATATTGAATTCAATTTATTCATTCTCTGGTTGAACTAACAATTCTATCTTAGAAAATTCCTCCCTTTTTGCTAATGAACTAGAGATATTGCTCATCCATGGGTTACTATTCAATGATTTGTTATATCGTCTAAAACCATCTTATATCGAACACTCCAGATCCCAAGTCAACTTTTCGTCAATATTTTCATAAGTTAAGTTGTTTAGCCTTTCTTTAAGCATTTTCCTTTCCTCTTTCCATGAATTACGTAAGGAATCAAGGACTATGGACATGTGTTGTTCTATAGCCAAATCATAGTACTCACTAAACATCACAAAGAATTCAACAATTTATAATACATCTCTTTGATATGTTCTCCAAGTGAGTGATTCAAAATTTTCCTATATGTACATAATTGCTCCAAAGTGATAAGCATTTGATTCCTTACTACATGTATGAACAATTTAAAAGCAACATTAGACAATATAAACCATAACATATATCATGTGACTATAAAGAATTTATACATACATGTTTCATTTATTTCTAAAACATTATATACTAATTTGCACATTTTTTATCAAATAATACACCAAATCTGTTAATCCTTGAAGGGTATTTCCGTTATTTTTATGATAACAAATAAAATAGCAATATTGTATTTAACATGTTTTCTAAGTCTATTAAATAGGACATGGAATAAAATAACAAGAATGGAGATTGGAAGAATAATCCTTGAAAGACAAAATTAAGGAAGTAGCATGTTCACGCCCGTGACTCTATGTGTCACGACCGTGAAAGAGCTAACCGTTACCAAAACCAACATTTGAAGTTCACGACTATGAAGGAAGAACAAACCATGAAGTGGACATTTTAGTCACGCCCGTGAATAAAACTATCACGCCCATGAATGTTCATGTCATTTTCATCCAGAAAGCTTCACAACCAAAGTCAACACTTGGATCACGGCTGGGAAGTTTGTCACGCCCGTGAATATGTATGTCACACCCGTAACCCAATGTGTCAAAACATTCCAGAGAGCTTCACGACCAAGGTCACCACTTCAGTCACGGCCTGGGAAGAAATGTCACGCCTGTGACAAACATAGTCACGCCCGTGAATGATGAAAGAGAAAAATGTCAGGCTCGATTATTTGGTTGGTACAATGGCTAGTTTCGTATTTCATGCACCCCAACTGCTATCATCAGCCATGGGAGTATAAATGGAAGTCATTTATGCATTCAGTACAAGAGAATAGCATATTCTTTGAATCAAAATCTTATTACAAGCTATTTGTACATTCAATACTTTGAGAACAAAATCTATTCTCTGTAAAAATCTTTTTGCTCTCCATTTATTGAGCAATTAAGATTTGTGAGTGTTTCTCTCTGTAATCATTACTCAAGTGAGCTTTGGGTATTTCTGGGCTAAGAGTAGAACACTTGTAAGGGTTAATTGTGTGAACCTCTATAACACAAATTAAAAGGTTGTTTGTGTGAGCCTATAAAAACACAAAGTGAAGGTTGTTTGTGTGAGCCTGTAAAACACAAGGAATTGGTTATTGTGTGAGCCATTAAAACACAAGGGATTTCTGGGTTAGGTGTGAACAATTGTAAGATACACCACAGTTGCGAGTGAGCTTGTAATACTCCATTGTAACACTTAGTGTGTTAGTGAAATTTCCAATTACGATTGGGGAGAGGAATAGGGTTTGTCAACACCCGAACCTCTATAAAAATCCTTTTGTTAAATTTTCTCTATCCCTCCTAAAATTAATTATTTATTTTCGCACCTTAAAGTTTAATTTTTTGAAACTCCAATTCAACCCCCCTTCTTGGTTTAATATCTGGGCAACAATTGGTATCAGAGCTTAGTCTAGCATCGAAGCCTAAAAAGTGCTAGTAAAGATTAAGATATGGCCAGTGAAGGATTCCAAAGTCTCAAACCTTACTTTGATGGAGCAAATTATGCCAATTGGAAGTTTTGGATGGAGACATATTTGGATAGTGAAGGAATTGAAGTCTGGGATAGTGTACGAAAAGAGTGGACACCACCAACTAGAAGAGGAGCTAATGGTGAAGAAGAAATCCTATCAAGAGATGATTGGACAGAGCCTCAAAGAATAGCAAATTTCAAAAACAAGAAGGCAATGACAATCTTATCAAGCTCATTATCTATTGAAGAAAGTGGGAGAATACAACACTGCCCAACAACGTACAGCATTTGGAAGACATTGGAGAATTATCATGAAGGAACTTAGCAAGTCAAATCCAAGAAGATTCAACTTCTGACCTCAGAATATGAGCTCTTCAAGATGAAATCCAATGAGTCAATCACTGACATGACCAACAGTCTTCTAGCCATTATAAATGGAATGAGGAAACTTGGGAAACATCTGAGTTTGTAGGATGTAAACAACAAAATCCTGAAAAGTAATCCTCTTAAAGACTATGGATCAAGAGTTGTTGGCATAGAAGAAGCAAATGAAGATATGAGCATCATGAATACTGATATGCTGATTGGCAAACTTCTCACACATGAGATGGTAGTGAAAAGAGATAGAGAGCTTGAAGCATAGCCAGAGAAAAGAAAGCTCTTAGCACTCATAGCTTCTACTTCAAAATCTCAAGAAGAAAGTGAAGATGAAGAAGAAATGAGTGATGATGAAAATGAGGACATTGCTATGCTTTCAAGAAGATTGAAAAGAATCATTGAGAAGAAAATGATCAACTCTAGAAAATTCAGGCAAAGAAACCTCAAACAAACTTCTAATGACACACATAGAAGTAAGGAAGAGGTAAAGTACTATGAGTGTGGAAAGAAAGGACATATCAAACCAGAATGTCCAAGGCTCAAGAAGCATAAGAACAAATACCAAAGAGACAATGGGGAGAAAGTTCACAAAGCCACATGGGATGATGAAAGCTCTTCAAGTGAAAAAGATGATAATGAAAGTGAAGAGGTCAACCTATGTTTCATGGCTATTGAAGATCATGTCTCGAATAAGGTAAGATCACTACACTCATATTCTTTGAACAATGATAGTAGTGATAATGATGATGATAGTGATGATGATGATGATGAGCAAAGCCTAATAGAAGAATTAAATCTAGAATTAGAGAACTATAGAAGTAAATTTAGTACTTATAGAAATAACATCTCTAATTTTAAAAATAAGATAGATGGTTTACAAAAGGAAAACATAAAGCATAAATCATCCAATGAAACTCTCCAAAACTCTTTCGATGAATATTCATCAAGACCCTCAACTGCTTCCTTCCTAAAAGAAAATAATGCTTTGAAAAATGAAGTGGAGGAACTTAGAAATTCCATTTCTAAATTTCATAAAGGTAAAGAGAGCTTAGATACTCTCATTGTATCTCAAAGATCACCCTTAATTAAACATGGTCTAGGATTTAAGGACACATCATCATCTTCTCACAAAACCATATTTGTTAAATCTAAAAAACCTCACATCTCCACACCTGTTAGAACAGCACCAAGAAATAAGTATCTTAAACCTTCTATACATAAACAAAATAATCATCCCTTTATATGTAGGAAGCATGCATCTAGAAAATCTAAAATTAATCATAACTGTGCATGTCATCATTCTCAAAATAAATTTGAAAGAAAAATGGTATTCAAAAACATTGAAAGACCAGAAAACAAAATTAGACCAAAACAATGTAATTATTGTATGAAAATGGGTCACATAAATAAATATTGCTGGATAAGGAAGGCTCATTGGGAACCTTCATATGCTAACCCCCAAGGACCCAAACTCATTTAGGTACCTAAAAATCATATTTGAATTGTGATTTTATAGGTATGCCTCAAGTCCACAATAAACAAAAATGCTTGGGTAGTAGACAGTGGATGCTCAAGGCATATGACAGGAGACAAAGAACTTTTCAATGAAATCAAAAGTATTGATGGAGGTAAAGTTACCTTTGGAAACAATGCAAAGGGTAACGTAATTGGCATTGGTTCTATTAGTATTAATGGTACTACTTTTATTAAAGAAGACTTACTTATTGATGGCTTGAAACATAATTTGTTAGGTGTAAGTCAATTAGGTGATAAAGGAAACAAAGTAATTTTTACTTGAAATGAATGTCTTGTGATCTCTATCGATCGTTAAGAGATATTTAAAGGAAATAGAGATATCAATACATACATAATAAACTTACATGAACTATCTAACCGTTCCTCTAAGTGTCTTGTGACTACTAGTGATGAATCTTGGTTGTGGCATAGAAGACTTGGTCATGCTAACATGGACTTAATACAAAGTCTTAGCACAGGAGAACTAGTAAAAGGACTGCTAAGAGTTAAATATGAAAAAGGCAAGACATGTGAACCTTGCCAAAGAGGAAAGCAAACAAGTCATCCTTCAAAGCCAAAAACATAGTAAGTACTTCAAAACCTCTTCAACTCCTGCACTTAGACTTATCCAAACCTACTAGAATTGCTAACTTAGGAGGAAAACATTATGCATTTGTCATCGTAGATGATTAATCTATATTTACTTGGGTAATTTTCTTAGCTCAAAAGAGTGATGCTTTTAAAAATTTCAAAAACTTTGCTAAAAGAGTTCAAAATGAAAAAGGCTACTGTATTTCAAAAATAAGAAGTGATCATGGGAAAGAATTTGAAAATGAAAACTTTGAAAGCTTTTGTCTTGAATATGGCATTTCACATAATTTCTCATCTCCTAGGACACCTCAACAAAATGGGGTAGTTGAAAGGAAAAATCAAACCTTTATTGAAATGGCTAGAACAATGCTCAATGAATATAAATTACCAACTTATTTTTGGGCAGAAGCCATAAGCACTGCATGTTATATTTCAAATCGAGTTTTCAAAAGACCTCTTTTAAACAAAACCTCATTTGAGCTATGGATTGGAAGAAAGCTTTTGATATCATACTTTAGAGTATTTGGATGCAAGTGTTTTATATTGAACACCAAGGACTATCTTTGAAATTTTGCCTCTAAATCTAATGAAGGTATCTTCTTAGGATACTCTACAACCAGCAAAGCATATAGAGTATTTAATAAAAGATCATTAACTATTGAAGAATTTATGCATGTTGTTTTTAATGAATCTAGTAGACTTGATCTTGTGAAAGGTAGTGCTCTTGATGATGTTGTAGGTAATATGGAAAGACTTGAACTTGGAAATGGGAAAGAAGAAAATGATCAAGAAGATTCACCACAAAATGATTCTCTACATCAAACTCAAGAAGAAAACAAACAAGAACTCCCAAAAGAATGGAGAATGACAAAAGATCATCCAAAAGAGCCAATCATTGGTGATCTCTCAAGGGGAGTAAGTACTAGATCTCATTTCAAACAGTTAGTCACTGACATTGCTTTTATTTTTCAAATTGAACCTAAAAATGTTGATAAGGCACTTCATGATGAAAGTTGAGTAATTTCCATGCAAGAGAAACTCAACCAATTTGAGAGAAGTAAGGTATGGACCCTAGTACCTAGACCCAAGGATCACCAAATTATAGGTAGTAAATGGGTTTTTAGAAACACACTAGATGAACAAGGTTTAATAACTAGGAATAAGGCTAGATTAGTTGCAAAATGATATAATCAGGAAGAAGGTATAGATTATGATGAAACATATGGACCTGTAGCTAGATTAGAAGCCATAAGAATTCTTTTAGCACATGCATGTCACATGAATTTCAAACTTTTCCAAATGGATGTGAAAAGTGCATTTCTAAATGGTTATATAGAAGAAGAAGTGTATGTAGAACAACCACAAGGCTTTGAAAGCTATGATTTTCCAAATGATGTTTTTAAACTCTCAAAAGCTTTGTATGGTTTAAAACAGGCCCCAAGAGCTTAGTATAAGAGGCTAAGTTATTTTCTACTAGAAAATAGTTTTACAAAGGGAAATGTTGACACCACATTATTTATTAAAAAACATAAGCATGATATACTAATTGTTCAAATTTATGTTGATGATATAATATTTGGTTCTACTAATGATTTGCTTTGTCAAGAATTTGCTAAGTGTATGACTAGGGAATTTGAAATGAGCATGATGGGAGAGCTTAAGTATTTCCTTGGTCTACAAATAAAGCAAAGCAATGAGGGCATATTCATCAACCAATCCAAATATGCCAAAGATTTAATTAAGAAATTTGGTATATTAGGATGCAAGAACGCCAAGACTCCTATGAGCACATCAACAAAATTGGACAAGGATGAAAAGGGTAAGAGCATTAATGAAAAACTTTATAGAGGTATGATCGGATCACTATTATATCTTACTGCTTCTAGACCCGACATAATGTATAGTGTTTGCTTGTGTGCACGATTTCAATCATGTCCTAAAGAATCTTATTTAAATACAGTAAAAAGAATTTTACGATATATACATGGATCTTTGCATCAAGGTTTATGGTATCCTAGGAATTCATCCTTTTATATTATAGGATATTCAGATGCAGACTATGCTGGTAGTCTTTTAGATAGAAAAAGTACTTCAGGTACTTGTCACTTCATTGAAGAACGCATAATTTCTTGGTTTAGCAAGAAACAAGTTTCAGTTGCTCTTTCAACTGCTGAAGCAGAGTATGTAGCACCTGGATGTTGTTGTACTCAAATTCTTTGGATGAAACAACAACTTAAGGACTATGGTCATGAGATGAACCATATACCTATTAAATGTGACAATACAAGTGCTATAAATCTTTCAAAGAATCCTATACAACACTCAAGAAGTAAGCAAATTGACATTAGACACCATTTTATTAGAGATCATGTTCAATATGGAGATGTTGCATTAGAATTTATAAGCACAGAAAATCAATTAGCAGATATTTTCACTTAGTCTCTAAATGAGGAAAAATTTAATTTCATTAGAAGAGAACTTGGTATGATTAATGGATTAACCTTGTGATTGATAAAATATGAAATGTTAATTGAGGAACTTAATTTTCCATCATATCACTAAATTTAAGGTAGAAATTTTGATAAAAATTTATGTTTTAAGGGATAAAATCTTTATTGAAATGATTTAGTCTTGTATTTAGGACTTAATTTTATATGATGAAAATTTAAGGGGAGTCACGCCCGTGACATATGTTCACGCCCGTGACTTAAATAGCCAAAAGATGCAGTGTCGTTCACGACTTGATTCACAACATGGTTCACGGCTTCTAGTGGTGAAGCTTATTTTCACGGCTTCATTCACTCCCGTGAAAAGAGCCTTTCATGCCCATGAACTATTACACCCCAAAACTCACAGAAGCGTTCACGTTTTGAGTCATGGCTTACTTCACAGGCATAAGTAGTGAAATTCAACCTTTCAGGCGCGTGACTATTATTTCACCCCCGTGATAGTTCATCATTCACACCCGTGATATTCAAAGGTCACGCCCGTGAACATATTCACACCTTCATTCACAGGTGGAACACTCCTTCAGCAAACCGTGAACACGACTATTCACGCTCGTGAAAACACATTTTACGCCCGTGAATGTATCGAGTATATAAAAGAATAGCCAGTTATATTTCTCATTTCAACTCTTCAACTCCCAAAACCGCTCTCATTTACACACAATCAATGATACATTGAATATTTCGACCCCCAAGTCTCAAACCTTTCCTATAAATACCTCAAAAGTTCAAGTCTTCATCATAAATCTTACATTCGCAGGGTTTCATTAAATTTTTTTCTTTTCTGTCAAAAATTTCCCAATCCATCAAAAACCCATTTCTTCAAATCAAATGGAGACTGCATCATCCAAGGGAAAGAAAAAGAAGTCCCATGCTCCTTGGTGGTATGCATATTACCTCATGAACCGTATTCTGGAGCAATGCCATCCGCGGTACTCCACTTTGAAGAAGAGACCTCTATTATCATCAAGGTCCTTGGAATGGCAGACAGTCTGAAGTGTCGGGCTCAAAATGGATATGATAGAGCAACTCAAGGCCTGTCATTTGAAAAACTATGTGGAGATTCACCAGCCAACCTTGAGGGAGCCAACACTGGAATTCCTCAGCACCCTACAGGTATCACCTACTGTTGTGGTGAAATTCCAACTCTGTGATAATCCCAACACCCTTAGTGTCATTGAATTCAGAGAATTGTTTAATCTACCATTAGATGGGATCCTAAATGACAGTGAGGTAGAATTCTCCGCCCCTTGAACTTGGACACATTTTGGCTATTGTTAAACCTTGAGGGGTATTTCTGTCATTTTGATGATAACAAATAAAATAGCAATATTGTATTTAACATACTTGTTTTGTAAGTATATTATACAGGACATGGATTAAAATAGCAAGAATGGAGATTGGAAGAATAATCCTTGAAAGACAAAATTCAAGAAGTAACATGTTCACTGTCGTGACTCTATGAGTCACTCCCGTGAAAGGAGCTAACTGTTACCAAAAACCAACATTTGAAGTTCACGGCCATGAAGGAAGAACAAACCTTGAAGTGGGCAATTCAGTCACCCCCGTGAATCAATATGTCACCCCCGTGAATGTTCATGCATTTTCATCCAGAGAGCTTCACGACCGAAGTCACCACTTGGATCACGGTTGGGAAGTTGGTCATGCCAGTGAATGAGTATGTCACAACCATGACTCTATATGTCAAAACATTCCAGAGAGCTTCACGACCAAGGTCATCACATCAGTCACGACTTGGGAAGAAATGTCACTCCCGTGACAAACATAGTCACGCCCATGAACAATGAAAGAGAAAAATGTCAGGCACAATTATTTGGTTGGTACAATGGCTAATTTCGTATTTAATGCACCCCAACGGCTATATTCAGCCATGGGAGTATAAATGGAAGTCATTTATGCATTCAGAACAAGGGAATGAAGAGAATAACAATAGAATAGCAATTACTTTGAATCAAAAAGCTATTTGTACATTCATACTTTGAGAACAAAATCTATTCTCTGTAAAAATCTTTTTGCTCTTCATTTATTAAGCAATTAAGATTTCTAAGTGGTTCTCTCTGTAATCATTACTTAAGTGAGCTTTGGGTATTTATGGGTTAAGAGTAGAACACTTGTAAGGGTTAGTTGTGTGAGCCTCCAAAACACAAATTAAAAGGTTGTTTGTGTGAGCCTGTAAAAACACAAAGTGAAGGTTGTTAGTGTGATCCTGTAAAAACACTAAGTAAAGGTTGTTTGTGTGAGCCTGTAAAACACAAGGAATTGGTTATTGTGTGAGCCATTAAAACACAAGGGATTTCTGGGTTAGGTGTGAGCCATTGTGAGAAACACCATAGTTGGGAGTGAGCTTGTAAAACTCCATTGTAACACTTAGTGTGTTAGTGAAACTCCCAATTGCGATTGGGGAGAGGAGTAGGGTTTGTTAACACCCGAACCTCTATAAAAATCCTTGTGTCAAATTCTCTCTATCCCTCCAAAAATTAATCTTTTATTTCTGCACCTTATAGTTTAATTTTTTGAAACTCCAATTCAACCCCCCTTCTTGGTTTAATATCTGGGCAACAATTGGTATCAGAGCTTTGTCTAGCATCGAAGAATAAAGAGCACTAGTAAAGATTAAGATATGGCCAGTGAAGGATTCCAAAGTCTCAAACCTTACTTTGATAGAGCAAATTATGCCCATTGGAAGTTTCGGATGGAGACATACTTGGATAGTGAAGGAATTGAAGTCTGGGATAGTGTGCGAAAAGAATGGACACCACCAACCAGAAGAGGAGTTGATGGTGAAGAAGAAATCCTATCAAGAGATGATTGGACAGAGCCTCAAAGAAGAGCAAATTTCAAAAACAAGAAGGCAATGACAATCCTATCAAGCTCATTATCTATTGAAGAAAGTGGGAGAATACAACACTGCCCAACAATGTACAGCATTTGGAAGACATTGGAGAATTATCATGAAGGAACTTAGCAAGTCAAATCCAAGAAGATTCAACTTCTGACCTCAGAATATGAGCTCTTCAAGATGAAATCCAATGAGTCAATCACTGACATGACCAACCGTCTTCTAGCCATTATAAATGGAATGAGGAAACTTGGGAAGCATCTGAGTTTGGAAGATGTAAACAATAAAATCCTGAGAAGTTTTCCTCTTAAGGACAATGGTTCAAGAGTTGCTGGCATAGAAGAAGCAAATGAAGATATGAGCATCATGAATACTGATGTGCTAATTGGCAAACTTATCATACATGAGATGGCAGTGAAAAGAGATAAAGAACTTGAAGCAGAGCCAGAGAAACGAAAGCCCTTAGCACTCAAAGCCTCTACTTCAAAATCTCAAGAAGATAGTGAAGATGATGAAGAAATAAGTGATGATGAAAATGAGGACATTGCTCTGCTTTCAAGGAGATTAAAAAGAATCATTGAGAAGAAAATGAGCAACTCCAAAAAATTCAGGCAAAGAAACCTCAAACAAACTTCTAATGACACACATAGAAGTAAGGAAGAGGTAAAATGTTATGAGTGTGGAAAGAAAGGACATATCAAACAAGAATGTCCAAGGCTCAAGAAGCGTAAGAGCAAATACCAAAGAGACAATGGGGAGAAAGGTCATAAAGCCATATGGGATGACGAAAGCTCTTCAACTGAAAAAGATAATAATGAAAGTGAAGAGGTCAACCTATGTTTCATGGCTATCGAAGATCATGTCTCGAATAAGGTAAGATCACTACACTCATACTCCTTGAATAATGATAGTAGTGATAATGATGATGATAGTGGTGATGATGATGATGATGATGAGCAAAGCCTAATAGAAGAGTTAAATCTAGAATTTGAGAAATATAGAGGTAAATTTAGTACTTATAGAAATAATATCTCTAATTTAAAAAGTAAGATAGATGTTTTAGAAAAGGAAAACATAAAGCTTAAATCATCTAATGAATCTCTTCAAAAGTCATTAGATGAATACTCATCAAGATGCTTAACAGCTTCATTGTTAAAAAAAATAATACTTTGAAAAATGAAGTTAAGGAACTTAGAAATTCCATCTCTAAATTTCACAAAGGTAAAAAGAGCTTAGATACTCTCATTGTGTCTCAAAGATCACCCTTAATTAGACATGGTATAGGATTTAAGGACACATCATCATCTTCTCACAAAACCATATTTGTTAAGTCTAAAGAACCTCACATCTCCACACCTGCTAGAACAACACCAAGAAATAAGCATGTTAAACCTTCTTTGCATAAAAAGAATAATTATGCCTTTATGTATAAGAAGCATGCATCTAGAAAAATGCAAAGTAATCATGATAGTGCATGCCATTGTTCTCAAAATCAGTCTAATAGAATTGTGACATTCAAATGTATTGTAGAACCAAAAAATAAATTTAGACCAAAACAATGTAATTATTGTATGAAAGAGGGTCACATAAATAAATATTGCTGGATAAGGAAGGCTCATTGGGAACCTTCATGTGCTAACCCCCAAGCACCCAAACTCATTTGGGTACCTAAAAATCATACTTGAATTGTGATTCTATAGGTATGCCTCAAGTCCACAATAAACAAAAATGCTTGGCTAGTAGACAGTGGATGCTCAAGGCATATGACAGGAGACAAAGAACTCTTCAATGAAATCAAAAGTATTGATGGAGATAAAGTTAACTTTGGAAACAATGCAAAGGGTAACGTAATTGGCATTGGTTCTATTGGTATTAATGGTACTACTTTTATTAAAGAAGTCTTACTTATTGAAACATAACTTGTTAAGTGTAAGTCAATTATGTGATAGAGGAAACAAAGTAATATTTACTTCAAATGAATGTCTTGTGATCTCTATCGATGGTCAAGAGATATTTAAAGGAAATAGAGATATCAATACATAAATAATAAACTTACATGAACTATCTAACCATTCCTCTAAGTGTCTTGTGACTTCTAGTGACGAATCTTGGCTGTGGCATAGAAGACTTGGTCATGCTAACATGGACTTAATTCAAAGTCTCTGCACAGGAAAACTAGTAAAAGGGCTGCCAAGAGTTAAATATGAAAAAGGAAAGACATGTGATCCTTGCTAAAGAGGAAAGCAACACAAGTCATCCTTCAAAGCCAAAAAATATAGTAAGTACTTCAAAACCTCTTCAACTCTTGCATTTAGACTTATTTGGACCTACAAGAATTGCTAGCTTAGGAGGAAAACACTATGCATTTGTCATCGTAGATGATTACTCTAGATTTACTTAGGTAATTTTCTTAGCTCAAAAGAGTGATGCGTTTGAAAATTTCAAAAACTTTGATAAAAGAGTTCAAAATGAAAAAGGGTATTGTATTTCAAAAATAAGAAGTGATCATGGGAAATAATTTGAAAATGAAAACTTTGAAAGCTTTTATCTTGAATATGGCATTTCACATAATTTCTCATCTCCTAGGACACCTCAACAAAATGGGGTAGTTGAAAGGAAAAATCGAACTTTAATTGAAATGGCTAGAACAATGCTTAATGAATATGAATTACCAACTTATTTTTGGGCAGAAGCCACAAACACTGCATGTTATATTTCAAATCGAGTTTTCAAAATACCTCTTTTCAACAAAACCTCATTTGAGCTATGGAATGGAAGAAAACCCTTGATATCATACTTTAGAGTATTTGGATGCAAGTGTTTTATATTGAACACCAAGGACAATCTTGGAAAATTTGCCTCTAAGTCTGATGAATGTATCTTTTTAGGGTACTCTACAACCAAAAAAGCATATAGAGTATTTAATAAAAGATCACTAAAGGTTGAAGAATCCATGCATGTTGTTTTTAATCAATCTAGTAGACTTGATCTTTTGAAAGGTAGTGTTCTTGATGATGTTGTAGGTATTATGGAAAGACTTTATATTGTAAATGGGAAAGAAGAAAATGATCAAGAAAATTTACTGCAAAATAATTCTCTACCTCAAAATGAAGAACAAAATTATCAAGAACTTCCAAAAGAATGGAGAATGACGAAAGATCATCCAAAAGAGCAAATAATTGGTGATCTATCAAGGGGAGTAAGTACTAGATCTCATTTCAAACATCTAGTCATTGACATTGCCTTTATTTCACAAATAGAGACTAAAAATATTGATGAGGCTTTTAATGATGAAAGTTGGGTAATTGCCACGCAGGAGGAACTCAACCAATTTGAGAGAAATAAAGTATGGACCCTAGTATCTAAACCCAAGGATCATCAAATCATAGGTAGCAAATGGGTATTTAAAAACAAATTAGATGAACAAGGGTTAATAACCAGAAATAAGGCTAGACTAGTTGCAAAAGGATATAATCCGGAAGAAGGTATAGATTATGATGAAACATATGCACCTGTAGCTAGATTATAAGCCATAAGAATACTTTTAGCATATGCAAGTTACATGAATTTCAAACTTTTTCAAATGGAAGTGAAAAGTGTATTTCTAAATGGTTATATAGATGAAGAAGTGTATGTAGAACAACCACCAGGTTTTGAAAGCTATGACTTGTCAAATCATATTTTTAAACTTTCAAAAGCTTTGTATGGTTTAAAATAGGCCCCAAGGGCTTAGTATGAGAGCCTAAGTTCTTTTTTATTAGAAAATAGCTTTACAAAGGGAAATGTTGAGACTACACTTTTCATCAAAAAGCATAAGCATGATATACTAATTGTTCAAATTTATGTTGATGATATAATATTTGGTTCTACTAATGAATTGCTTTGTCAAGAATTTGCTAAGTGTATGACCAGGGAACTTGAAATGAGCATGATGGGAGAACTTAAGTATTTCCTTGATCTACAAATAAAGCAAAGCAATGAGGGCATATTCGACAACCAATCCAAATATGCCAAAGATTTAATTAAGAAATTTGGTATGGAAGGATGCAAAAATGCCAAGACTCCTATGAGCACATCAACAAAATTGGACAAAGATGAAAAGGGTAAGAGCATTAATGAAAAGCTGTATAGAGGTATGATCGGATCACTTTAATATCTTACTGCTTCTAGACTCGATATTATGTATAGTGTTTGCTTGTGTGCACGATTTCAATCATGTCCTAATGAATCTCATTTAAATGCAATAAAAAGCATTTTAAGATATTTACTTGGATCGTTGCATCTAGGTTTATGGTATCCTAGGAATTCATCTTTTTATATTATAGGATATTTAGATGCAAACTATGCTGGTAGTCTTTTAGATAGGAAAAGTACTTCAGGTACTTGTCACTTCATTGGAGAATGTTTAGTTTCTTTGTTTAGCAAGAAACAAGTCTCAGTTGCTCTCTCAACTGCTGAAGCAGAATATGTAGCAGCTGGATGTTGTTGTACACTAATTCTTTGGATGAAACAACAACTTAAGGATTATGGTCATGAGATGAACCATATACCTATCAAATGTGACAACACAAATGTTGTAAATATTTCAAAGAATCCTATTCAACACTCAAGAAGTTAGCATATTAGAGATCATGTTCAATATGGAGATGTTGCATTAGAATTTATAAGCATAGAAAATCAATTAGTAGATATTTTCACTAAGTCTCTAAATGAGGAAAGATTCAATTTCATTAGAAGAGAACTTGGTATGATTGATGGATTAACCTTGTGATTGCAAAAATATGAAATTTTAATTGTTGATCTTAAATCATATCACAAGTTAGAAGATAGAAATTTTTATGAAAATTCATGTTTTTAAGGAATAGAATCCTTGTTGAAATGATTTAGTCTTGTTTTAGGACTTTATTTTATTTGATGAAAATTTTAGAGGAGTCACGCCCGAGACACATTTTCACGCCCGTGACTTAAATGGCCCAAAGAGGCAGACGGTTCACGACTTAGTTCACGACATAGTTCAGGGCTTCAAGTGGTGAAACTTATTTTCACTGCTTGATTCACTCTCGTGAAAAGAGACTTTCATGCCCATGACGAATTTGCACTCCTGTGAACTATTACACCCTAAAACTCACAGAGTCTTTCACACCTTAAGTCACGGCTTGCTTCACGGGCATAAGTGGTGAAATTCAACATTTCACGCCCGTGACAATTTATTCACCCCCATGACGGATGATCATTCACGCCAGTGAGATTCAAAGATCATGACCGTGAACTTATTCGCGCCTTCATTCATGGGTGGAACATTCTTTCAGCAAACTGTGAATACGACCATTCACGCTCGTGAACACCTACTTCACGCTCGTGAATGTATCGAGTGTATAAAAGAACAGCCAATTATATTTTACATTTCAACTCTCCAACTCCCAAAACCGCTCTCATTTACACACATTCATTGAGGCATTGAAGATTCCGGCCCCCAAGACTCAAACTTTCCCTATAAATACCACCAAAAGCTCGAATCTTCATCAAATATCATACATTTCTAGGGTTTTCCATAAAAGTTTTTGTCAAAAATTTTCCAACTCCATCACAAACTAAATTCTTCAAAAAAAAATGGAGACTACCTCATCCAAGGGAAAGAGAAAGAAGTCCCATGCTCCTAGGAGGTATGAAGATTACCTCATGAACCGCATTCCGGTGCAATGCCATCCTCAGTATGAAACTTTGAATAAGAGACCTCTACTGTCATCAAGGTCCTTTGAATGGCAGACAGTCTGAAGTCTCGAGCTTGAAACGGCTATGACAGAGCAACTACAAGCCTGTCATCTGAAAGATTTTGTGGAAATTCACCAGCCGACCTTGAGGGAGCCAATGCTGAAATTCCTCAACACCCTGCAGGTTTCACCTGTTGGAGTGGTGAAATTCCAACTCTACAACAATCCCAACACCCTCAGTGCCATCAAATTTGGGGAATTGTTCAGTCTACCATCTGATGGCATCCTGAATGATACTGAGATAGAATTCTCTGCCCCTCTAGCATGGTCACATTTTGGCTATGATTGTAGCTACGATGTCAAGAAGACAAAGAGCACTCATCTCGTGTCCCCAGTGCATAGGTATTTGCATTGGTTCCTGACCTATAGCATATTTTCTAGGGGAGAAAGCAACAGGACTATCAGGAATTCGGAGCTCTTCCTCTATGAGATGGCTCACAAAGGACTCACAGTGGCATTTTGTATATGGTTTGCTAACCATCTTCTCTCCATTGCCACCAAGCCTACTAGAGATATTTTGATTGGGGCATATGTCACCCATATAGCAGTGAAACTTGAGTACCTAAAGCTGGACACGTATCACTTCAACCTCATTCCTAGACATCCTCGAGATCGCTTGGATGTCGAGTCCTTCATCAAAATGGGAGCGGCTGTCAGAATCATTTTCTAGAACTATATCTTCTACCACTTCACTAACACTGTTGGGGAGATAATGACATGGAGGACTTTAAAGCATGCCTCCAGGGAGTACAGCAGAAGAAGAGGGCTCAGTTTGAGGAAGCATCTCTAGCAGCTGAGCAGGACATCGGACAGTCCTCGGCTTCCACACCGACCTTAGCGCAGCAGGTGGTTGACCTCTTGGCACCATGTTTTAAGCAACTGCAGACTTCGATGGATGAGAGGTTGGAGAACCTCAAAGACTTCATGGAGTCTCAGATGGACAGCCTTGAGGCTGAAGTGGCTAGGCTTCATGATAGGATGTCCGGCTAGGAGTTAGGCTAGAGTGTAGCCTAAATTTGCTTGTTTTTGCTTGTTTATTTTGCTTATGTTTGTTGTTGTGTAGGAAATTTTCAATTTCCTATCTGAACATTTAACTTTGTTTGTATCTTTTTCCTTTACTTAATGTATTTGCTTTTGCTTATCTCATTTATATATTTTTATCCTTTTTAATTGATGACAAAAGGGGGAGAAGAATGAACTAACAATATATTATAAGGAAAATGTATCAAACTAGAAATATAAGGAGAAACTAGCAATATATATTAAGGTAAATGAATTTTGAATCAAAAATTAAAATTGAATTATGAATTGACATTGATATAGATTAAAAGGGATTAGAAACTTTGATTCAAGAATTCATATGCAAAGTATAAAATTGAGAAATTGAGCTTCATATATACATAAGATATACCCTAAGTATACTTTGCATATACCTTCATGCAAGTTGCAAAAATAAATATGCCATGACATACCTTAAGTATACCTTACATATACTTCATTCCTTAAAAAGGAATTATGGTAGATATTGGATATACTTCTCATATAACTTGCATATACTTAAAAACTAGTTAAGTTTATTTCAATGCTACATCATTATTTTCTACTCTTGCACATTATAAATTTTTTATCCTAAGTATATTTTGAGGGGGAGACTTCTCAAAATCACATATTGCTAGATTATTTGTCACCATAAAAAGGGGGAGATTGTTAAACCTTGAGGGGTATTTCTGTCATTTTGATGATAACAAATAAAATAGCAGTATTGTATTTAACAAACTTGTTTTGTAAGTATATTATACAGGAAATGGATTAAAATAGCAAGAATGGAGATTGGAAGAATAATCCTTGAACGACAAAATTCAAGAAGTAGCATCTTCACTGCCGGGACTCTATGAGTCACTTTCGGGACTCTATGAGTCACTTCCGTGACTCTATGAGTCACTTTCGGGACTCTATGAGTCACTTCCGTGACTTTATGAGTCACTCCCGTGAAAGGAGCTAACCGTTACCAAAAACCAACATTTGAAGTTCACGGCCATGAAGGAAGAACAAACCATGAAGTGGGCATTTCAGTCACCCCCGTGAATCAATATGTCACCCCCGTGAATGTTCATGCATTTTCATCCAGAGAGCTTCACGACCAAAGTCACCACTTGGATCACGGCTGGGAAGTTGGTCACGCCCGTGAATGAGTATGTCACGACCGTGACTCTATATGTCAAAACATTCTAGAGAGCTTCACGACCAATGTCACCACATCAGTCACAGCTTGGGAAGAAATGTCACTCCCGTGACACACATAGTCACGACCGTGAATAATGAAGGAGAAAAATGTCAGGCGTAATTATTTGGTTGGTACAACAGCTAGTTTCGTATGTAATGCACCCCAATGGCTATATTCAGCCATAGGAGTATAAATGGAAGTCATTTATGCATTCAGAATAAGAGAATGAAGAGAATAACAATAGAATAGCAATTACTTTGAATCAAAAACTTATTTGTACATTCATACTTTGAGAACAAAATCTATTCTCTGTAAAAATCTTTTTTCTCTTCATTTATTGAGAAATTAAGATTTGTAAGTGGTTCTCTCTGTAATCTTTAATCAAGTGAGCTTTGGGTATTTCTGGATTAAGAGTAAAACACTTGTAAGAGCTAGTTGTGTGAGCCTCCAAAACATAAATTAAAAGGTTGTTTGTGTGAGCCTATAAAAACACAAAGTGAAGGTTGTTTGTGTGATCCTGTAAAAATACAAAGTAAAGGTTGTTTGTGCGAGCCTGTAAAATACAAGGAATTGGTTATTGTGTGAGCCATTAAAACACAAGGGATTTCTGGGTTAGGTGTGAGCCATTGTGAGAAACACCATAGTTGGGAGTGAGCTTGTAAAACTCCATTGTAACACTTAGTGTGTTAGTGAAACTCCCAATTGCGATTGGGGAGAGGAGTAGGGTTTGTTAACACCCGAACCTCTATAAAAATCCTTTTGTCAAATTCTCTCTATCCCTCTTAAAATTAATCTTTTATTTATGCACCTTATAGTTTAATGTTTTGAAACTCCAATTCAACCCCCCTTCTTGGTTTAATATCTAGGCAGCAGCTATGATTGTAGATGGGATGTTAAAAGGACAAAGAGCATTTGTCCTCTGTCCCCAGTGCACAAGTATTTGCATAGGTTCCTAACCTATAGCATATTAACTAGGGGAGAAAGCAATGGGACTATTAGGAAATTGGAGCTCTTCCTATTTGAGATGGCTCGCAGAGGACTCACCCTGGCACTCTCTAAATTGTTTGCAAACCATCTTATGTCCATTGCCACCAAACCTATAGGAGATATACTGTTCGGTGGATATGTCACCCATATAGCCTTGAAGCTTGGCTACTTGAAGCTGGATGAGCATCACTTCAACCTCATCCCTGGGCATCCTCGAGATCGCTTGGATGTCGAGTCATTTATAAAGATGAAAGCGGCTGTCAGAATCATTTTCGAGAACGATATTTTCTACCACTTCACCGACACTACTGGGAGATTATTTGGGAAGACAATAACACGGAGGATTTTAAAGCAGGCCTCCAAGGAGTCCAGTAGAAGAAGAGGGCTCGGGTTGAGGAAGCACCTCCAATAGCTGAGCAAGACATCGGACATTCCTCGGCTTCCACACCGACTTTAGCGCAGCAGGTGGTTGACCTCTTGGCACCACATTTTAAGCAGCTGTAAACTTCAATGGATGAGAGGTTGGAGAATCTCAAAGACTTCATGGAGTCTCGGATGGATAACCTTGAGGCTGAAGTTGCTAGGCTTCGTGATAGGATGTCCGGATAGGTGTTAGGCTAGACTATAGCCTAAATTTGCTTGTTTTGCTTGTTTATTTTTTTTTTTGTGCGCAGGAAATTTTAAACTTCCTTTCTGACTTTTATTTCCTTTGGTGTGTATTTTTTTTTCAAACAAATTAATATATTTGCTTTTGTTTATCTTATTGATATTTCTATATCCTTTTTGATGACAAAAGGAGGAGAAAACTAACAGTATATTATAGGGGAAACAAGCAATATAAGGAGAAACTAGCAATATATATTAAGGTAAATGAATTTTGGATCAAAAATTAAAATTGAATTATGAATTGACATTGAAATAGATTAAAAGGGATTAGAAACTTTGATTCAAAAATTCATATGTAAAATATAAAATTGAGAAATTGAGCTTTATACACATTAGATATACCTTAAGTATACTTTGCATATACCTTCAGGCAAGTTACACAAATAAATATGCCATGATATACCTTAAGTATACCTTACATATACTTCATGCCTTAAAAAGGAATTATGATATATATTGGATATACTTCTCATATAACTTGCATATACTTAAAATCTAGTTAAGTTTATTTCAATGCTACATCATTCTTTACAATTCTTACACTTTATAAATTTTTTATCCTAAGTATATTTTGAGGGGGAGACTTCTCAAAAGCACATATTGCTAGATTATTTGTCACCATCAAAAAGGGGGAGATTGTTAAACCTTGAGGGGTATTTTTGTCATTTTGATGATAACAAATAAAATAGCAATATTGTATTTAACATACTTGTTTTCTAAGTCTATTAAACAAGAAATGGAATAAAATAGCAAGAATGGAGAAATTAAGAATAATCCTTGAAAGACAAAATTAAGGAAGTAGCATGTTCACGCCCGTGACTCTATGTGTCACGCCCGTGAAAGAGCTAACCGTTACCAAAACCAACATTTGAAGTTCACGACCATGAAGGAGGAACAAACCGTGAAATCGACATTTTAGTCACGCCCGTGAATAACACTATCATGCCCTTGAATGTTCATGTCATTTTCATCTAGAGAGCTTCGCGACCAAAGTCACCACTTGGATCACAGCTGGGAAGTTTGTCACGCCCGTGAATATGTATGTCACACCCGTGACCCAATGTGTCAAAACATTCTAGAGAGCTTCACGACCAAGGTCACCACTTTAGTCACGACTTGGAAAGAAATGTCACACCCGTGACAAACATAGTCACGCCCGTGAATGATGAAAGAGAAAAATGTTAGGCGCAATTATTTGGTTGGTACAATAGCTAGTTTCGTATTTAATGCACCCCAACGGCTATAATCAGCCATGGGAGTATAAATGGAAGTCATTGATGCATTCAGTATAAGAGAATAACATATTCTTTGAATCAAAATCTTATTACAAGCTATTTGTACATTCAATACTTTGAGAACAAAATCTATTCTCTGTAAAAATCTTTTTGCTCTCCATTTATTGAGCAATTAAGATTTGTGAGTGTTTCTCTCTGTAATCATTACTCAAGTGAGCTTTGTGTATTTCTGGGCTAAGATTAGAACACTTGTAAGGATTAGTTGTGTGAGCCTCTAAAACACAAATTAAAAGGTTGTTTGTGTGAGCCTGGAAAAACACAAAGTGAAGGTTGTTTGTGTGAGCCTGTAAAACACAAGGAATTGGTTATTGTGTGAGTCATTAAAACACAAGGGATTTCTGGGTTAGGTGTGAGCCATTGTGAGAAACACCATAGTTGGGAGTGAGCTTGTAAAACTCCATTGTAACACTTAGTGTGTTAGTGAAACTCTCAATTGTTAGTGAAACTGACTAAATGCCTCATGTGCGAACAAACACCATCTTCCACTACCACATAAGCGACACGTGAGCTTTTCACATTGGCAAATCAAATTATGACTTGTCGTAGATTACACCACGAGTCAATGATAGTTGTCAGGACATGTGAACTGCCACCTTAGCTAGTCTTTTTGCATTGGAAAATTGGTCAAGTACCATATGTACAAGACATGTGTCATTCTAGATTCCTGATATGTATGGGCCAGATGCCATCTTCTCAAGGTGGTTTTAGCCCTTTTTTCAATATTTCCACATTTTTAACAATTCTAAACTTGTTTTGACCATTTTTAATGTGTTTTATATTCATTTAGGCCTTGTTTGGACAACACACAATGCTTTCAAAAGTGGGAATTGTATTAAGATAGATTTCCAGAAATTAAAAAAAAAACTAATTCTTTATCAGAAACTTTAAAAAATCATAGAAAATCATACACTCACCAGAAAAAATTTGCAAAAATACTCATTGGAAAGCTTGTGAAGAGAACTTTCTAACCATACCAAATTTGAACCATGAAATAGAAGCAATTATTTTGAAAAATTGAAGAAATTTGAATTTTTATGATTAATTCCTCAAAAACATTGAATCACTAATTCACCCATAAAAATACACAATTTATCTCCAATACCAATGCAGGATGATTAGGGCAGTAGATACTTGCTTGTAGAACTGAAAATATGTGTCTGCAATGCTTCGAATAGACTGAATTACTAGATGGAAAGAAGGGAATTTTCAAAGAAGTTTCAGAAGGAGAGAGCAATTTCTTTTATGTTTTGTAATGTCTTCTGTAAATGGGGGAGTTATTTATTATTATTAACATAACTACTTCTATTTTTATTATTTTTATTAAATAATTAGGTTTTGGGCTGGATCAAACCCATAAAAATGCAACAAAAAAATTGCAAAATGCAAAAAAAAATAAAAATCAAATATCTGAAAAGATCCAAACACTTGACAACATTTAGCATGTTTCATGTAAATAGATAAATAAATGACAATGAAAAAAAATTAACTTAGAACATTAATTGCTAGCTATTGTTTGTCTAGGAAAAATTAAATTAAATTAACTTGTCCTCTATGTTAATGGATTTACTGTATAAATGATCAAACTTGTCATCCTAAAACACATGTAATAAGATTTAAAATAATAATTGTAATGATAATAAAACATTACATAAATAATTTGGCTCTTATTTATTTATTTATTAGAGAATCAAATGTTGTCCCTATTATGCTACGAGATTGAGACTCGATCCTCAAACTATTTGTCATATCCGCTAACTTAGACTAAGTCATGCAAGTTGTTAAATTGACTCGTCGGTTTGATCGAAGTCTAAATTTGAATTTTCATCAAAAAATAGTTAAAATAATGGCAATTAAGTATAAAAAATATCTAATAAAGTGTTTAAAATATTTAAAGATGTTAAATTTCGGTAAAGAACTAAAATGCAAATTTTAAAAAGTTTAGGGGTTAATTTGCAGTTTACCGAAAATTAGAGGGATAATTGGAATAACCATCAATTAAATACATGAATTGGGACAAAAAATGCATGTGGAGGCCAGCCACACCAAGTGGCAAATTTTAAGAAGCCAATTGACATGCATGAATTGGAAATTAATGAAAGTTTCTAGAATGTGAGCTTAGGTGTCCCCATCCTTAATTGATTTTTGTCATTTTCTCATCAATTACTCATTGATCCTCTCTTATCCCTTTGTATCTAGAATTTCCTATCAATTACTTGTCTTCCAAGTTGCTCCTTGAATTATCATACATCAAAGTAAGATGAACACATTAATTACCCAAGGAAATATCTAGATTTTTATAGCTTATATGTCCCAATATTGATTAATTTTGTCACTTTGCTCTTAATTGCTTATCCTTTCTTCAATATCACTCTTGATCTAGAATTGGCTATCTTTTAATTGTCTTCCATTTTTTCTTGAAGCACAACACACCAAATGGCATACAACAATTAGCCAAGTGGCATGCATGAATGAGGCATTAATGAAAACTTCTAGATTTTTGGTTAGGAGTCCCGTAATTATGTAGTTTGTCTTTATTCTCTTAATTGTTCTTCTTCCTTATACTTACATCTAGAAAATTATATTCACTACACCAACCCCACATTTCCCTTGTTCTTCCATAGCCAAAGCTTAGTTCTAGTGAAAGAAAGTGAGAAAAGAGAGAAAAAGTAAGGGAAAAAGCCATTTTCAAGCTTAAGAGAGTAAAGCAAAAGAGATAGATTAGGGTTTATAAATTTTTAATAATCTATTTATAAATTCTAGGAATTCAAATTGACAAGGAGCTAGATCAAAGGAGCAAAGGAAAGGAGAAAGAGAAGTAAAGAGAAAGAAAAGAGAAAAAGAGAGGTTTGTGCATAACCTAAGGCAATAACCTATTTTAATTTTTTTATTTACATGATTTGATTATTTGTCATGTTGATAATTCTGAATTAATAGTATTTTGGGATGAAAATCATGGAGATGCATGTTTGCTAGACTTAGGATTTAATTTGGTAAAAATTGAATGTGATTAGTTTGTATGTTCTTTGCTGGAAATGGATGAGCAGTGAGCACTTAAACTATTATAACTTTATTTATGGAACTCGATTTTGCATGTTCTTTGTTGGGTTTGAAATATAATACATATGGATATAACTTTCATTTAGAACATAAAACCTGAATATGTCTATAATTGCCCAGAAAAATTCATAAATTCGGACTTAGAATATGTTCAGAAAATTCTGGGCAGAATTGTTAGTGATGAGTCAGTGTTTATTTTATCATATCTTATAATACATAACTCAGAATTAAGTGATTCAAGTTTAATATTAAATATAAGATCCATAACTAAAATTTTTAAGAAGACCATAAAACTAAATTCAGAACGCAACAGGACTCAAATTAAGGTCCAAAATAGAGAACATAATCTGTCTGTGTCAGGGCAGCATATGAGTTGAGGAATGAAATGAGTAAATTGATGTAAACCTTGTTATATTATTTTAACTGAGTGATTATATGATTATTTTGAGACTTTAAATGCATGAAAAGTGTGAATTTAATTTCTATGAATTTTAATGAGATAGTATAAGCCCTAAAATACCTATCTAGAACCAACTTAGGATAGTTTGGCATGCCAAGCAGGGGGGAATATGATGAAAATGATTAAATCCATTAATGGGATGATTATCTATGCCGGGTTTGATATTTTTATCTATGCCAAAAATGACACGGTTATCTACGTCGGAAATGGTACGGTTATCTATGTCGATAATGGTACTGTTATCTACGCCGGTAATGACACTGTTATTTACGTTGGTAATGACACTTATATGCGCACATCATATTGCCCGGGTGGCACTCCTAAGTGCCTAGATGGTAACTCTGTTATCCGGGTCAGTGGTTCATAGGTGTTATGGGCAATGAAAAGCTATGGATAATAATGAGCTGATAAAGTAAAATAAATATAAGATATAAAAGAATAAAATTTATGAAATGTAAGTTGCATGAAAAAAATGTTTGAGTGTCTTGGGCATAAATAGAGAAGTTATGGAAAATAAATGGATTTTTGAAAATAAAAATGGAACTATGATTTGTGACATGCATTAATAGATGATTGAGTGTTGTGGACATAAATAGATTATTGAAAATAAAAAGGGAATCATGAATTGTTAATGAATAAGAATGATGATTTGATTATGTTAAATAAAATGAGATACAATAAAATAAATTGATATTATGCATACTAGAATACTAAGAAATGTATGTTTGCATGAAAAGATGATTTGATCATAAATTGATATATGACAATGCATGTTGCATTAAAATATATGACAATGCATGATTGCATAAAATAGTTTATTGTCTTATTTATATGCACCACTAAGCCAAAAGCTTAGCATGAGAATTTCTCTCACACAGATATAGTAAAGAATGAGCAAACGATAATAGAGAAAGGTTGTGGTGGCCTGATCCAATAGAGTAGCTTGTATCAAATACTGTGGGTCACACAACTATTGTATTTATGTTTTGGATTTTATTTTATAGTACTTGTAAAATAAGCGCACGTTTTGTAAATAATACTTTATTATATAAAATGTATTGTGTTTTATTCATGCTATGATTTCTTTCATAATGCAAAGTAAATAAATAGTAAATAAAGAAAAAAAATACGAGTGATTTTCATGTATACAAAATTTAACTTTTAAAACAATATTTTAACTGATGAAGTCAGCGCAGCACTCCCTCATCAGGGCACGAGCTATTGGGGTGAAGGGGTGTTACACTATTACCCAATGATGACTAACGTTTACTTCTCTTTAATCTCAAACAACATTATCTTGAAAATATGTATATATATATATATATTTAGCAGATGAGTAGGGAATCAATAAATTTTGGTAGTGCTTTATTTATACATTTTTTTCCTATGTTATTCCTTTATCATATCTTTAAATGAACAGAAAAAATGTCATGTAGGTAATTAAGAGTTTGATTGGAAGGTCATTTATTTGAAGACAAGACAAAGACCTATGCAATGCAATAGATACATTGTTTGGCTGCTAATATATGGCCTTAATGTTTTTGGGTTAAAATAAAATCTAAAAATTCTTTTCATTTTTAGTTTTATGAGATAGTTTTAGTAGTCATTCAGTAACAAAAGGCAAAAAAGATGAAAGATGAACACTTTCATCTTTTTTGCCTTTTTTATTAATTACACAACCATTCTCTTTTCCTTTTCCTTTTTCTTTTTCCAGATTTGCTAATAGTTAATGCCAAATTTTACTTTCCATTTTTTCTATTTTTTTCCTCTCTTAAGAGTTAAAGACATAATAGTATCTCCAATATTTTTTTTATTTCAACTATACTCTTTATTTTAAAAAGTCATTCAATTATAAATTTTTCAATAAACTCTATTTTTAAAATTTAGAGTACAGAGTGAGTTTGAGGCTCTACATCTCAGAGCATCTCCAACAAGCTCTTAATTTAAGTTATGCTCTTTATTTTAAAAAGACATTCCATAAAAAGATCTGTAATTGATTTTCTATCTTTAAAATTTAAAATAGACAGTGAGTTTGATTCTTTACATATAAAGAGTCAAACTTCAATATTTATTCTAATTATAATTAATACAACTTCACTTTCTATGCATTTTTTATCATTTTATTGGTGGGTTTCTCTAAAAATATTTTTTCTTTCCTTATAATAAAATCCATTAACTTTTTTTTTCTTTTGATAAATATTAATTTGTATAGGATAAAGTAAAATAACGAGTAAAAATATAAAGAATTCATTGAACTTGAAAAAACAATTTACTTTTTATATTTAAAAATGCTCTAAGATACCCTTTATTCTACAAAAGATGCTCCTTAAAATAAAGAGCATTGTTGGAGATGTTCCAAGATCATCTTCAATAAGCTTTTTATTTTAAAGAGTTATTCCATAAGAAAGCTCTCCAACATACTCTTTATCTTTAAAAATTAAAGTAAAGAGTGAGTTTGACTCTCTACATCTAAAGAGTCAAACTTCACTCTTTATTCTAATTGTAATTAATGCACATCCACTTTCTAGTATTTTTTTTATCTTTGTATTGTAGTGTTTCTCTAAAAATATTGAAGATGTTTGGGTCATGTATTGGTAAGGATTTTGTGAAACCCAAAAAAGATCGGGAGCAGGCTATTTATCAAGTCTTTTGGGTATTGGACGTATCTCTAAAGGTGAAGTTATTGAAGTGGAGGTGGTAGATATTGTTGGTACAATAGGCTTTTTTCTGGGTGGTTTTGAGGAAGCAGTTTTGGCTCTCATCATGTTCTAGAAGTTTTTATATTGTAACAAAACTGGGTCTACATAGGGTTGAGGAAGGATATTTGGAACCATACCAAAATGACCTCTAATGACTACCATTGATAGCTTAATACAAATCACATGTATACTAGCCAATACAGAATCTCCTAGGCATTCAACAAGCATGACTTTTAGTTATCTTTTTGGTGTATCAATACATTCATTATGAGACCTTATAAACCTTGGCTATGATTATTTAGAAAAAGAAACCATAATAGGTATGTGTAAAACTAACTTAAGATTTAAGAAGGACAAAAGATTCAGAAAGACATAGTGACTAAGAATTTTGATTTTATTTCTTAAAGTGTTTTTCCCTCTTATAATCTAAGAACCTCCTTATATAGAATTCTCTCTAAGATATAAACAAACTAAAATTATTAAAGCAAATATTCTTACTATCTTTACTTTAATAAAGCATAATTTAATTATTACAAACAGACACACTGAAAGTAAAAAGTAAATAGTAATAAAGTGATATGAACCACTTTAGTCTTTATCACAAATTGGTTCATGACTAAGAGAGATATTCATTTCTCTATAGTCATCTGAATCATAATCAATCTATTAAGATGGTTTTTCTAAGTCATCATGAATTAATGGCGTCTTTTCTTTCGACATTATTCAATCATGGATTTCATGTTCCCTTTCAAGTCTTTGAATGTAAGAGAAGGGTATAGCTTCTTAGGGTGCATTATCTTCATAACTTAACCATATTTCTCTAGGAATATTATGATTTCTTACTGCAAACACTCTTTGTAACTCTCAAACTTCCAAGGGATAGGCATCACAATTTCCCCAAAATGAGTAAGGAAATGTTCTATAGACATCATAGGAATAGAAATGTTTGTGCCAATGGAGGATGATGATGCAATGTATTTGATTAGAATGAACTCTCACATCCTAGTTTTCTTATAAGAGTCTGAAGAACAAAAGCTACCATACAACAAAAGGCTTAAACCATCCTAAGAACCAATTCACATTTTCTGACAATGTTTTAGCTACAATGTGATTATACTAATGAACTGGAAAAAATTTAAATGTCATGTGATACATGACACATAAATATCAGAGTAGATGCAAGGTTTCTTCATGAAAATATCAATTGGATGGAAGGCTTTACGTTTGATGAAAGTATCCTAATATTTCTGAATTGCATCAAGTTGAGAATCTACAATCAAGTTTCTCTTTTGTTCCTTATTCATTACGCTTATTGCTGAAGGAGGATGTGGAGGAAAACTTGAATTGACAATTAGGATAAACCATCAAGAAAGTATGATTATATAGTCAACTTTTTCTATACCAGAATCATTCAAATCTAAGATGCCCACTCCATCATCACCACAGTGGGATGGACCACAAATAAAACCACTAAGGCGATATCCACCTTCATCAAGACCAGAGCCACCTAACTGGATCCCTAAATACACCAATAGTTAGAGTATGGTTCATGTCTCAGAACCTACCCCTATACCAGTGGTATGTATGCTCCAACCACAGGAACATGACTTTACATCTCTTCAAGAAACTGTTGATCCAGGTAAGCAAGTAAACAAAGTTCATGGAATTGATCTCCTGGTCCATAGTGGGATGATTTGAACGATGTTATCCTGTAGAAAAAAGGGTCATTTTGCAAAAAAAAATGTATGAATAGACCAAAATAACCAGTCCAGTTAGTTAAACAATTAGAAAATCAATACAATGTGGATCTTAAAGATGCAAATATTAAGTCATTATTCTCTGTTGATAATGAACTCACTAAAGATTCTCTCATAGGCATTGAAGCTCTATCATTTTTCTTTTAGATTTTGAGGAAGAATGTTTCTCTATAGCAGAAATGAGTCCTAGACTAGCCCAATAGATTGCAACAACCAAAATATCCAAAAAATAGATAGTTCTTTACTACCCCATATAGTTGTTTATAGATAAATATGATCGGCCCATTAAATCCATAATCTTTATTAATATTGGAGCCATAGAACCACTGCCTATCCTAAACTCTTTTCAAACCACTTTTGGAAAGTTTGAAAGAAGAAAATGCTTGTTATTGATTATAAGCCTCTTAATCATTTTTGTAAAGATGGTCAGTTCCCATTGCCAAAGATTTTTTCATTATACTCATTCCAAAAAGAAGCACCCATGAAAAAGCCTACCGTAACAACAATGACAATAGCTACCACCTTCACTTCAATAACTTTGTCGTCAGAGACACCTCCAGTACCCAAAATACTTGATAAACAATATGCTCACGATCCCTTTTAGAATTCATAATGTTGCCCAGAAATTAGACCAAGAAGGGGGGTTGAATTGGAGTTTCTAAAATTAAACTTTAAAGTGCGGAAATAAAATTGCTAATTTTAGAAGGGATAGAGAAAATCAGACACAAAGATTTATAGAGGTTCGGGTATTAACAAACCCACTCCTCTCCCCAATCGCAATTGGGAGTTTTACTAACACACTAAGTGTTACAATGGAGTTTTACAAGCTCACTCCCAACTATGGTGTTTCTCACAATGGCTCACACCTAACCCAGAAATCCCTTGTGTTTTAATGGCTCACACAATAACCAATTCCTTTGTGTTTTACAGGCTCACACAAACAACCTACACTTGTGTTTTATAGGCTCACACAATAACCTACACTTTGTGTTTTGCAGGCTCACACAATAACCTACACTTTGTGTTTTGCAGGCTCACACAAACAACCTTTTAAATTTGTGTTTTGGAGGTTCACACAACTAACCCTTACAAGTGTTCTTCTCTTAACCCAGAACTACCCAATGCTCACTTGAGTAAAGATTACAGAGAGAACCACTTATAAATCTTTATTGCTCAAATATGAGGAGCAAAAAGATTTTTACAGAGAATAAGATTTGTTCACAAAGCATAAAAATACAAGATAGCTTGTGATTTGAAATATATACTAATCTTTTGTTTTTCTTATTATTCTCTTATTATCCTCTTGTTTCTTAATGCATAAATGACTTCCATTTATACTCCCATGGCTAAATATAGCCGTTGGGGTGCATTAATTTAGAAACTAGCCGTTATACCAACCAAAAAATCGCGCCTGACATTTTTCTCTTTCATTGGTCACGGGCGTGAATATGCTTGTCACGGGGGTGACAGTTCTTCCCAAGCCGTGACTGAAGTGGTGACCTTGGTCGTGAAGCTCTCTGGAATGTCTTGACATATAGAGTCACGGGCGTGACACTCTTCCCAGCCGTGAGAGAAGTGGTGACTGAAGTCGTAAAGCTCTCTGGATGAAATTGAATATATCCTTCACGGGGGTGACACCTACATTCACGGGGGTGAACATCTTCACAGCCGTGACCAAAGTGGTGACTCTGGTCGTGAAGCTCTCTGGTTGAATTTACACAACTCTTCACGGGAGTGACACCTCTAGTCACGGGGGTGACTGAAATGCTTACTTCACGGTTTGGTTTTCCTTCATGGCCGTGAACTTCAAATGTTGGTTTTGGTAACGGTTGGCTTTCTTCACGGGGGTGACTCTTTGAGTCACGGCAGTGAACATGCTACTTCTTACTTTTTATTTCTTTAAGAATTATTCTTCCAATTCTCCATTCTTGCCATTTTATGTCCTGTATAATATACTTTCAAAAACAGTATGTTAAATACAATATTGCTATATTATTTATTATCATCAAAATGACGGAAATACCCCTCAAGGTTAACACATAAGATCCTTACCAATACATGACCCAAACATCTACAAACCATATAACCTCATTTCTACAAACCTAGATATATAACTTTCCACAAATCCACCAGTTTGACACACAAAAGGATTCATTAGAATCCAATTCCATTTCTTCTAATTCTTCAAATTTGTCTAAATGGATGGCTACTCCACGTGTTCCTTCTACTACACAGTTTAGCGAAACTGAAATTTTTTATTCAACTCCAATTGTTGAAGAGCCTTTTGATGAGGAGATAAGTGGAGCTAAAGAAATATGGCCAAGATATGAAGATGATGTCCCATAGGAAGATATACCCTACTCTTACATGCAAAAACTTGAGAGGGAACATGAAATCCATAATTCAATAATGTCATCAGAATGGACAACACCAATTCATGGTGACCCAGTAAGACCATTGCAATAGCCGCCTTCATCACCACCACTAAGGCCAGAGCTACCTTCATCGCCACCTCTATAAAACAAGCCAATGACGATATGAGCACCATTCCTTCGGATGTGCTCATTGGCAAGCTTCTAACACACGAGATGTTTGTGATAAGAGATAGAGAACTTGAAACCGAGCCAGAAAAGAAAATAGCTTTCACATTTAAAGCCTCAACTTCCAAATCTCAAAAGGAAACTCAAAATGATGAAGAAAATAATAAAGATGTAGATGAGCAAATTTCCTTATTTTCAAAGAAAATAAAAAGAATGATCAATAAGAAATATGTTAACTCTTAGAAAAAAAAACTACAAGACAATCTTCAAATGACTCATCATGAAAAAGCAAAGATGAAGTAAAATGCTATGAATGTGGAAAGAAAGGGCACATGAAACCATATTGTCCAAAGTTCAAGAAGCACAAGAAGAACTCCCAAAAGGAATATGGGGACAAAGGGCATAAAGCTACATGGGATGATGATAGCTCCTTAAGTGAAAATGAACATAATGAAGAAGAGGTGGCCAACTTGTGCTTCATAGCTTCAAAGAATCACTTCACGGACAAGGTAAGTCCTTCATACTTTCACTCTTGTGATAATGGTAATGATAGTGATTATGATGATGATGATGGTGGTGGTGGTGATATAATAGAAGTTATGTACCTTGAATTAGAAAAATACAAAAAGAAAATTATACTTCAGAAAAATGATAATTCAAAACTAAAAACAAAATTAGAATTTCTACAAAAAGAAATATTAGAACTAAAAACATCCAATGATGATCTTAAAAAATCATTAGATTATTTTTCTTCAAACCCTCAACTAACCTTACTTAAAGGAAATAATATTTTGAAAAATGAAGTTGAGGAACTTAGAAATTCTATTTCAAAATTTCTCAAAGGGAAAGAAAATTTAGATAATCTTATTATATCACAAAGGCCTCCCTTAGTAAGACATGGACTAGGCTTTGAATTATATGGTCCCACTCATTATCAATTGGATCAAGGATGGTTCCAGTAAAAAATATATCGAAGAGTTAGTGCTGGGCTAGGCGAAAATAAAAATTTATCCGAAGCTTGGTCTAAAATTCCCAAACAATTAGCTTTTTATGATTACATTGGCAATAATCCGACAAAAGGTGGATTAATGAAACATCAACATCATCTAGACCTGACACTGTATTTGTTAAATCTAGTATACCATAAAACTCTTCCATTGAGGTAATAGCTTCAAAAGCTAAACACCAAGTACACATAAAATCCCCCATTCAAATAATAAATATCAAACAGTCATAAGGCTTAAAAGGTAAACCTCAAAAAGCCAATCACACTTTTATACATAAAAGGCATAAGAACTCACACTACATATGCATGTTCTTGTTTTCATACACATCATGCATACTTAAAGTGGTGAGGCCTAAATATCACGTTATGTGGCAAAAACTTTTTAAAACTAAACAGTATCATTATTGCATGAAATATGGTCATATTAATCTACATTGTCCAATAAGGAAGGAACATTGGAAATCTTCCAAAGCTAACCCCCAATGACCCAAGTACGTTTGGGTACCTAAAAATGGAATAAAAATTATTTTTTTGTAGGTATGTTTGAAATTCACTACAAAAGAAAATGTATAGCTTGTTGATAGTGGATGCTCAAGACACATGACTGACAATAGGAGCCTATTCATCGAAATCAAACAAATTGAAGGTGGTAAGGTTACATTTGGAAATAATGCTAAGGGTAAGGTAATTGGCATTGGCTCCATTCGCTTAAATGGTGTAAGACCCCCTTACCCCACTTCCATGCAGTAAGGTAAGTGAGTATTACCTGTCTAACTATTTTATAAAATTAATGAAATGCAGTATAATTTTTTTTAATGAAAATATTGCATATACCCAAAATAATTTTTTTTACAACCACAAACATTTAAAATTCTACTTATTTATAAAATATATTAATTTTTATTCAAACCATGTTCCTTACATTATAATTCATACATATAATACACACTCGATGAAGTAAAAACAATAATTTAATTTACAAAGTTTTCAACAAAATATACAAAAAAGAAATCTAAAGTTTTCCGGGTACCCTTCTTTTTCTGACAATTCTACTATCTACGGCTACCCTTCTAAAACCTACGTGAGAGAAAACCACATGTTCTAAGCTACTAGCTTAGCGGTGCGTCAATGATAAAAATTTTACATACATATATATTTTCTCACACATTAATTAATCATTTCATAAATAAGGCATAAAATATGAAAATTATATAAAAACAAATAAAATTCATCAAATATTCAACATTTAAAAATTTTAATTCATATAACATTTATCAAAATGACATACTTAAATATTATTATTATTATTATTATTTCTATTTTTATTTTTATTTTCTTTTATTTTTCTTATGCCTATAACACCTATAACCGAACTAACTAATAGGAATAATGGAGTTGTCATTACCGGTTTTCATAATGTTGCGTCGAGCGCTTTCATAATAATGCTATTACCGGCTACCATAATATTGTCATTACCAACAAAATAATTTTGTGCCGAGCGCATTTATAAATTTATCATTTTCGGCTTTTATATTTGGCACCAAGTGCCTTAAATCCCCTAATTGGAACCCAAACTATTATCTATTCCAGTTCTAGATTAGGTGTCATAGGGCTTAACTATTTTTATATTAATTCGCATTATTTTCAAAAATTGATAATTTTACTAAATTTCACCAATAAGCTTATTTATTTTTATTCTTTGTTTTCATTGTTATTACATTAGAATCTCACATATAAATACTTTATTGAACATTTATAATTACCATTAAAGTAAAAATTCACATAAAGTTTTACATATATTTAACACAAAACCCAATATTTCAAGTTTTTATCTATAGTAGATTTCGGCCCTGATTTTAGGCTTCATTTTTAGCCCATTTATAATTCGAACTTAGAGTTATTATCTTCTAACAATTTGTAGTTCATTGTCTTAGATTTCTGATCCATCAAAAATCACTCAAATCCAAGTTTACTATCAAAAGTTATGGTCAGATGAACACTAAATCATCACTGAAATTGCTGCTCAGAATTTTCTAGATAGATTCTATGTATGAACTTTATGTATTTTTATGGGAAAATTCAAACAAATTTAGTTTTTATGGAAATAAAAATTAAAGCCCTATATCTTAGCTTTCATTTCCAATAAACAACATACAAAATAGAATTCCAAAATTTAAGTTATAATCAAAATAGTCAAGACTATTCCTGGAATTCTGTAACAAATCATCAATTGACATCAATCCACTTTTCAACCACATTCATCATTTGCATTAATTTTGATACTAAAATTTCCAGATTACAACTACATTCATATGTCTCAATTATTTCATACTATTTGATCTCATTGTCATATAAAATATCGAAAGCAACAACTAATCACATAGCATATCAAAAACATAATCATATTAAACCTTAATACATAATTCCATACATATGAACAACATGTAAGATTTTTATCAATGAAGCACATACCTAATCAGCCTTCGATCTTCCCTTAATCCTTCTTTTCCTCCCCTTATTAGTTAGCTTTCTCCTTGCCTTTTTCACCCTCTTGAGGGCCTCTCATTGGTTCATTTGTTTTTCCTACACAACCATACCATATCTCAATCCCAATATCAATTTTCAAAGTTTTCCATGTCTACATAATATTCTAATGCTCCTAATATATTTTACACCTTAATTTAGCCAAAATATACTAAGGTTAAACTTCCCTCATAATATGTCATGGCTGCCCAAAAACCTTACCATAGTTCCAAATTCATTTTCTTCAAATCAACACTCAATTCACACTTAATCTATTACCAATTGTTTTTATTATAGGTTAATTTCAATTTCCCCCAAATTACTCTAACTATGGCAGCCCCTCATTCATTCATTAACATCATATTTCTCTAGTTTTTAAGTCATAAAACAATTAACTAACATCAATTATCATTAATTCAAAGTTTAACTACACTTTCATCAACTAATTACAAACTTAAATTTCTAATTCCAATCTTGCAACATAAGCTTAATCTACCAAACCTAATCACATCTATCATCATTATGGATCTCAAATAGAAGGAAAAAGGTTGAATTTAAGAAGAATAAACTCACCTTAAGAGTTCCCAAAGTGGGCCAAAATCTGTCCCAACTCTTCTCCCTTTTTCTTCTTCTTTCTTCCTTCCTTCTTGCTCCCTTGTTCCCTTTGTAGTAAGAATTCTTTAATTATGATTTTTCCTCTCTCAAAACTAATTTCTTTCCTCACTTTTTCAAGCTTGATTTGAAGAGAAATGGTGTCTTATGGAAGGGCTATGGTGGACGGCAACTAAGAAGAGAAAAGAAGATGAAGATGACTTATGGAAGAATGTAGAAATTCTTTCTCTTTTTTGACTTTTATACTTTGATTAAGGTGTGGGTCCCACTAATTAAAATTAATCCTAATTCTCATTGGTTCATTAAGTTAATTAATCTTGATTAACATTTAAACTTTGAGAAATTCCTTATTTGCCACATCTTCATCCATATTCACACTTTTCCCCCAACAATTGCCATAATACCAATTTTATCGATAGAAAATTTTATTTTGTTTCTAATTCTAGCACTAATATTTTTAATTCCCAAATAATAATACTCTTAATTATTTTTCCTTATTATTAGTCATTGTTTTATGGATTCAACTTTAGACTCCGATTGAACCAATGCACCTCACTACAGTCACACACAATCGGGGCCTAAATCACTAGTTACAAATGGTATTTCTTTAATTGAGGATATATTTGCTTGTTATTGGTTTAAAGTATAATATTTTAAGTGTTAGTCAATTATATGATAAGGGAAACCGGGTCACCTTTAACTCCAATGAATGTCTCATAACCACTATTGTAACACCGTCATAACACTTCTTCTATACGTACGTTGCGTAGTCTCATACGACTATAGACGATGCGTGTAAAAAAAATTTCTTAACTTAATGACCATACTATCGTTAGCACTTTATTAATTCTTTTTATTTTCTAAAAATTTTGGCAGCATAACAGCTATAAATTTAACTAATCTATCTGCATTGTAAACAATGCACAACCCATATTGAGCACAATAATTCAAATATAATATAAAATATTTTTCATTCAACAAAACTTAACATGTCATTCTTTACACATATAATAATTCATAAATATTCTTTATTGGAGTATATACATAATTAAACTCCAGTATACGTATCCATACATATATATACATGTCATTCCTACAAATATCCTACAATTATTTTGTTCTTCCATCTGCTTTCCAAAGGTAGTATGCTTACTCTAGTGTCTTTCCCGCTAATACTTACACGCAGTCAAAT
This sequence comes from Triadica sebifera, assembly GCA_023653625.1. Taxonomy (NCBI): domain Eukaryota; kingdom Viridiplantae; phylum Streptophyta; class Magnoliopsida; order Malpighiales; family Euphorbiaceae; genus Triadica; species Triadica sebifera. The sequence goes on along the minus strand of CM042911.1, from coordinate 4,193,871 downwards.
AACTACATGCTGAGCATTATAATTCATAGTGGTGATTACTAATCAAAGGATTTCCATTGATCTATATTTTCATACATGCATGCAATGTCATATTCATTACACTATTCAATTTTTTTCTCTTTAATATATTTATTATTCTTTATATCAATACTTTATTATTATTTATCCTTAATTCACTATTTAATATCTTTATTAAAATAGTAATTTTACTTAATTAAATTTTTTATTTTTTTCTATTTAATTTTTCTTTAGCTATATATTTCATTTTGGTTCCAAAATTTTCATTTATTTACAATCATGACCTTACTTTACATTTATTTACACTTTTGTCACTAACTATATATTTTTTTTAATTTTCTTTTTAACTACATAACTTAACATTTTTCTTCCACTTATATTTCATTTTATAATTTTACTATTTTTTTTATTATTACTTTACATCTAAGTCACGCCCGTGAAAGATCATGACAAAAATAATTTGTCATGATCTTTCATGGGCGTGACTTAGATGCTCATTCACAGTTGCTATCTTCCTTCATGGCCGTGAACTTTAAATGTTGGTTTGTTGGCAGTTAGCTTCATCACGGTTGTGACACATAAGTTCACGGGCGTGAATGATTCTGCTACTTCAATTTTATCTTTCAAGGATTAATCTTCCATTCTCCATTCTTGCTAACATATTTCATACCCTGTTCAATAGACTTAGAAAACAAGTATGTTAAATACAATATTGCTATTTTATTTGTTATCATTAAAATGATGGAAATACCTCTCAAGGTTCAACATAATTCATGGTCCATCACAAATCCCAAGGTGGCCAACCTCTCAATATAGCCATTCATCTTCAATGCATATTCCACTAGAGATGTCCCCTCAACCTTCTTAGTGTGAAAGAGCAACCTCAAAGTTTTGAACCTTTCAGAACGTGTTTGCTCATCAAAAAGCTCTTTTAGATGGTATGCTATGGAATTAGCATCCATAGCCTCATGCTGCTATTGCAACTCAGCTAACATAGTAGCAAGAATAATGTAGTTTGTCATCTCACTATCATCGAGATGCTTTTGATATGCCTTATAAACATCTTCAGAAGCATTAGCAGTAGGGGAATTAAGGAGTGCCTCATCTATAACATAGCCCATCTTTTTCGATTTGAGAACTATTAAACCTTGAGGGGTATTTCTATCATTTTGATGCTAACAAATAAAATAGCAATAATGTATTTAACATACTTGTTTTCTAAGTTTATTGAACAGGGTATGGAACATGATGCAAGAATGGAGAATGGATAATGGAAGACTAACCTTAAATTGACCTTTTATGTCATGCCCGTGATAAAGCTTAGCGCCAACTACCCAATATTTAAAGTTCACAGCCATGAAGGATCATAGCAACCATGAATGATCATATCAATCAAGCCCGTGAGAAAACATGTCAAATTCCTCCAGAGAGCTGTAGGGCCAAAGTCACCACTTGGACCATGGCTTAGAAGGATGTTCATGCCCGTGATCAAACACTTCAAATCCTTCCAGAATGCTTCGCGACAAAAGTCACCACTCAAGTCATGGCTTAGAAGAACAGTCACAACTGTGACACACATATTCACGACTATGAAAGAGGAAAGAGAAACATGTCAGATGCAAAATTAAGAGTTGGTGCAATAGCTATTTTCGCATTAAATGCAACCAAACGGCTATAATTCACCATAGAAGTATAAATGCAAGTCATTTATGAATCATGAACAAGAGAATAGCAAATATTTCAAATCAAAATCTTGTTGTAGCCATTTGTGCATTTACTACTTTCAATCAAACATTAATTCTTTGTAAAAAATCTTTTTGCTCATTATTTTATGAGCATTATAGATTTGTGAGTGTTTCACTTTGTAATCTACTACTAAAGTGAGTTTAGGTATATTGGGTTAAAGTATAACACTTGTAAGGGTTATTTGTGTGAGCCTTTAAAACACAAGGAATTGGTTTATTGTGTGAGCCATTAAAACACAAAGGATTTCTGGGTTAGGTGTGATCCATTGTTAGAAATACCATAGTTAAGAGTGAGCTTGTAAAACTCCATTGTAACACTTAGTGTGTTAGTGAAACTCCCAATCTAACACTTAGTGTGTTAGTGAAACTCCCAATTGAGATTGGGGAAAGGAGTAGGGTTTGTTAACACCCGAACCTCTATAAAATTTCTTGTGTGATATCTTCCTATCCGTACTCTACTTAACTTTTCTTTCCGCACTTAAAAGTTAAGAAATTTTAATATCCAATTCAACCCCCCTTCTTGGTACAATATCTGGGCAACAAGAACTATTATCAGATTCCTTAGCCAATCCAAAAAATTGGGCCCAGTCAACTTATTTGATTCCATTAGCGATCGCAAATTCACACTTGTCATGATGATGATTCTAGCAACCTAGATGTAAAATAGAACATGTTAGAATATACATAAAATGCATGTTTATTAAGTCTTTAATAAATTGCATTATGGCTCTCATTATTTTATTGTGAATCCATAGCCCTCACTATGAACCTGAGAGAACTTTTATGGAAGTTCTCCTAGTGGGTTGATATCCAACTAGCTAAGAATAACCTTGAGGCAACTCAACAAGTTATCCTTAGTTTGGTTGGTACGTATCTAATCCATATCAATTGCATTATTCATGTAACTATTGAATCTTGTGCTATGAACTTATTAATGTGTGCACATACATTGGGCTATCAACTCTTGATATGTGTACATCTCATGTATACAAACTCAACTTCACCTCCAATACACATTAACCTTGGCGCAAATCCAATAAGTTAATAATATCGGTTAAGTCTAACCCATTAATAATGAAATGTAATTTCAATGGATTGAACATATTCTTATAGAGTAAGCTTGAGGAAACTCAACAACCCTAACTCTAGAAGAACTATGGTTCTCACCATATTAATAGAAGGTGTAAGACTTAATTGTTTATTTAATGAGGGATTTCTTTGTTAAGTTTCATCAAATTATTATTTCATGCTTTTATATATCATACATTCATCACATGGATATATAAAGATAGTTACATTAACTATATGGCATGATTATGGACATACTAAAGTCAATCTCTTGAGCCAAAGAGAAATTGACTAGGTCTTACCTAGGTATATGCATGACTTTACAACCCAAAATAAAAATAACATTCCTATTTCTAAGTCTTCTTGTTTATGGTACCACCTTCTTTGCTTCTTGCTCCTTTGTATCTTCATTCTATCCTAATCCTATGTAATCTAATTACATATTTCAAATTATAGAAAACCTCAATTTACATTTGAGGGCAGTAAGATGAGAAGAGAAATACATAAGAAAGAAAGAGAGGTAGGGACACGCAGACCCTATTTACCATAAAATAAAATAATTTCATGCATGCTCAATCACATTGGGCCTAAGTCCATAATCATCCATCATGCCTTGTCATACACCCCTAACATGCATTCTCTAATGCACAAAATCAAAATGACAATTTTGGATTCAATTTGTAAATCGATTCAACGCTTGAACCAAAATTGCCTATATGTGTTCTTTCGGTTAATTTAATTTTGTATGTCATTTAAAAGTGGAATTTAATATTTAATCAAATTAAATTAAATTCCATATTTCTATAATTAATTCAAAATTAATTCTCCTTAAAAACAGAATATTATGATGCTAAAGTTAAACAATTTAATTTTAATATACATACCAATTTCAAGTCATAATAGAATTACAATTGCACAACTTAAATTAATTCAAAATTAATTTAAAAAAATTCTAAAATTTTCTAGAACTTCAAATCATGATTCTAATCATCTTTAGGTCAGCTCAACTTTATCAAAATATTTTTTGGTTTAAGCCAAAATTACTAAGACAAATGGACCAGCACACTTAGACGCTCAAAATGACTAATTCGATATCCATAATTTTTTTAAAATTTCAAATGCTTGAAAAATAATTTTTGCATGCATCTAACATCAAAATTATTTCAATGTACTACAAATAAAATAAACACATACAAACAAACAAAACAACCCCACTAGATATGCTTAAACAATCCCGTTTTTGTATTTCTTTGAAAAATTCATTAAAATAATTTTTAATTAATTATTAGACACTTCCAGATTCATAAACATATTCTCAATATGTCTAATTAATTTTTTCATAATCAAATTACAAGAAAAATATAATCAGCCTTATTAATTAAGCCAAACAACAACACATGTTCATAAGCAAAGGCAATTTTATACATTTTTGAAATAAATCCGAAATTAATTATCTGAATCACATTCAAATCATTTTTCAATCAAAATAATCATCCTTAATCATGCCATGATCAGATTAGAGAAATAAAAATGTGTAAAACATATTTTATAAATTAATTTCAATTTTTCTAAAACTATTGATCCAAAATCATCAAAACTATGCAATTCCATTGCACTTTCAATTAAAAATAATTTTAATGGACACAAGGAGGCTCTGATACCAATGTTGGGCTGTGAAGAATGAATCATATTCATAAACATAGCAGAAAAATAAAATATCCAAAATCCAAAACAAAAGATCATATTTGTGTCATTAAAACTAATTTATATAAATATAAAGATTAGAAATTATACCTTGTAATTTCTTATTTTTTCTACAAATCTTCACCTTGTTGGGCTGTAGCAAACCACAAAAATCCACACTAGGATGTCTCTAATGATAATTCATGCAAAGAATGAAGAAGAAACTATCAAGATAAATGGTTTGAACAAATTCAAAGTGCTAGCTTTGAAAGTGTTCTTAAGAGAATTTTATTGTCTTAAAAGTATTTTTTTCACAAAAAAATATTTTGATGTTTATTTTCTGCCATTTGATGTCTTTTCTATTCGAATCAAATTCAAAGAAAAGATGAAAAGTCAAAAATGGAGAAAAGGGAAATGAATGAATAGTAATTGGCCATAATTGGCCTAATTAAGGCCAAAATCTGCCGTTGGCCAACGGGTGGGAGGCAGCAGCGCATTGGGCTTGCTACAGGTTGCTGCTAGGCAGTCCAGCTGGCCTACTAGGTAGGCCAGTAGCCTGCCTAGTCTACACGGGCCCGCATAGGCCCGTGACCCTCCCGAATGATTTTTCCATGCGATCTCATCGTGATCCATCCCGAAATAATTCTATCATATTTTTGATCCTATTCGAGACCATTTTACTCATTCTCCATATCTTCAATGCGTGTGACCCATTAGGTTCCCGATTATATTGGCCACTTAAATTAACAATTAATTTAATCAAGTCATTAGCAGTATCTAGCAACACATCATGAGCCCCAATTGACCGGAAAATCAGTGGTTTGACTACGAACCTTTCCATACAAAATTTCCATGCAATTATTCCTTTCACCATTCTATATCCCATTTGGTTCAGAGTATGGATATGTGTCAACTCCCACTAGACTGACTGCGTCACGTCTAGTCCAAATAATATTAGTTCTTGTTCTTGAGGCTCATAACTCTATTAGATATGTCATTGAAGACTATCTTTATGACATTTCCACTATGGCTAGAGATTCCCGAGTAATGACCATGACAAGAGGCCATTACTATACACTCCTTCTATCAAGAGTCGTGAATCCTTTGTTGCTTACCCAATTACCTTCAAATACCTCAAGTTGTATCCAATCGCCACCCTATGAGCAACGTCCCTGAGGCAATAAAGAATAGTGTCAAAATACAAAATCAATATTCAAGATATCCTTGAGTACCTCAAGTCTAAGGATACTTGAACCATTGCTATAATGAGACTATCATTGACATTTGAATAGATTATCCATATGATTGTCTCATAGTTGGCCATCAAATGTACTTAGGTACACTTAGCAAGCACCAACATGTTAACTCTGAACATATCATGTTTATAGATTATGAGATCTACTACTCAATCCAATCAATGAGTGTAACATGTGCTAGTCTGTCTGGATTAATAATGTCTCGTCTCATTAACCTATGACTAGGGATAATTTTCATACTAACATAATTACACATGATAAAAATCTCAATATCATGATCTCATCATGATTTCCTTCATACTATGTTATGTATCAAGGACTTCATTAATTGATTTAAGATCACTTATCAATTCATATATCAAATGAACTTCAAATTAATGAAAAAACCTTTTATTAATCAAATAAATTTGTACAATAAGTGCTAAAGGTGATTGCATTTAGAGCACTTCTCTAACAAGATATTTAAAGGAGATAGAGATGGAAATACTTATATAATTGATTTACATAAGTTTTCTAGCATTTCTTCTAAGTGTCTTATATCTATTGGTAATAAATATTGGCTATGGCATAGAAGGTTTGGACACGCAAGCATAGTATTAATTCAAAACCTTAGCAAAAATGAGCACTAATATGGGCTTCCAAAAGTAAAATTCATTAAAGATAGAACATGTGAACCATGTCAAAGAGGAAAATAACACAAGACATTTTCAAATCTAAAAATATTGTAAGTACTTTTAGACCTTTACAGCTTTTGCATATGGAGGAAAATATTATGTATTAGTGAGTGTTAATGATTACTCGAGGTTTACATGGGTAATATTCTTAGCTCATAAGAATGAAGCTTTTAATTCTTTCAAAATCTTTGCTAAAAAAATCCAAAGTGAAATAGGGGTATTATATTTCTAAAATAAAAAGTGATCATGGCATGGAATTTGAAAATGAGCAGGTTGAAAAATTTCATTTAGAAAATGGTATTTCACATAATTTTTCTAGTCCTAAAACACTCCAAAAATGGGGTTGTTAAAAGGAAAAATAAAACTCTAATTGAAATGGCTAGAACAATGCTTAATGAATATTGTTTACCAATCTATTTTTGGGCAGAAGCCACTAATACTGCTTGTTATATTTCAAATTGAGTTTTCAAAAGACTGATTTTAAATAAAACCTTTTATGACCTTTGGAATAGAAGAAAACCCAAAATTTCATACCTTAGAGTATTTGGATGCAAATGTTTATATTAAACACTAAGGACAACGTTGGAAATTTTGCATAGTTTGCTTCAAAATCTTATTAAGGCATAGTTTTAGGATATTCTTCAACTAGCAAAGCTTATAGAGTTTTCAATAAAAGAACATTAGTTGTATAAGAATCTATGCATGTTAATTTTGATGAATAGAGTAAATTTGATCTTGGGAAAGGTAGTTCTCTTGATGATGTTACAGGTGCAATAGAAAAGTTCAATCTTAATCATGAGGAAGTTGGAGAATCTTCATAAGAAAAATTTATGATCAAGAAAAAGTACAACAAAGAGAACCTTCACAAGATACTCGAGAACTTCCAAAGGAATAGATATTTGTAAGAAACCATCCAAAGAAGCAAATCATTAGTAATCCCACCAAGGGTTACTTGTTCTGAACTCTTGAATTCTAATCTTGCCTTTGTTTCTCAAATTAAACCAAGGACTATTGTTGAGGCTCTTAATGATGAAAGTTGGGTGATTGCCATGCAAGAAGAATTCAACCAATTTGAAAGAAACAAAGTTTGGACTTTAGTTCAAATACCAAAGGATTACCCAGTAATTGGTAGTAAATGGGTCTTTAGAAATAAATTAAATGAGTAAGGTCAAATAACAAGAAATAAGGCTAGATTGGTTGCTAAAGAGTATAACCAAGAGGATGGAATAGATTATGATGAAACTTTTGCTCTGATTGCAAGATCATAATTAGAATTTTTTTAGCATATGCATCTCATATGAATTTTAAACGTTTTCAAATGGATGTTAACAATGCATTTTCAAATGATTTTATTGAAGATGAAGCATATGTCGAACAACCACTTGGTCTAGAAAGTCATAAATTTCTTAATCATGTTCTTAAACTTACTAAAGTCTTATATGGTTTAAAATAAGCATGTTGCCCAGATATTGAACCAAGAAAGGGGGTTGAATTGGATATTAAAATTTTTAACTTTTAAGTGCGGAAAGAAAAATTTAAGATGAGTAGGGATAGAAAGATAAAACATAAGAATTTTTATAGAGGTTCGAGTGTTAACAAACCCTACTCCTCTCCCCAATCTCAATTGGGAGTTTCACTAACACTTTAAGTATTACAATGGAGTTTTACAAGCTCACTCCGAACTATGGTGTTTCTAACAATGGATCACACCTAACCCAAAAATCTCTTGTGTTTTAATGGCTCACACAAATAACCAATTCCTTGTATTTTAAAGGCTCACACAAATAACCAATTCCTTGTGTTTTAAACACAAATAACCCTTACAAGTGTTCTACTCTTAACCCCAAAATACCCAAACTCACTTGAGTGGATGATTACAGAGAAAAAAATTTACAAATTTTTAATGCTCAGAGAATAATGAGCAAAAAGATTTTCACAGAGAATAAATGTTTGTTTTGAAAGTATTAAATGCACAAATGGCTTACAACAAGATTTTGATTTGAAGTATTAGCTATCCTCTTGTTCTGGATTCATAAATGACTTGCATTTATATTTCCATGGCAAATTATAGTCGTTTGATTGCATTTAATACGAAAATATATGTTGCACCAACTCTTATTTTGCATCTGACATGTTTCTCCTTCCTCTTTCAAGGTCGTGATTATGGTTGTCACGGTTGTGACTGTTCTTTCAAGCCATGACTTGAGTGGTGACTTTGGCCGTGAAGCATTCTGGAAGGATTTGAAGTGTTTGATCATGAGCATGACATTATATCTTCACGGGTATGAACAACCTTCCTAGCCGTGGTCCAAGTGGTGACTCTGGCCGTGAAGCTCTCTGGAATAATTTGTCATGTCTTTTCACGGGCGTGACTTTATTTCACGAGTGTGACTAATATGAACCTTCATGGTTGCTATCATTCTTCATGGCCGTGAACTTTAAATGTTGGATTGTTGGCGCTAAGCTTCATCACGGGCATGACATATAAGGTCACGGACATGAACATGCTATTTCTTCATTTTTTTGTCTTTTTAAGATTAGTCTTCCATTCTCCATTCTTGCTATCATATTCCATACCCCGTTCAATAAACTTAGAAAATAAGTATGTTAAATACATTATTGCTATTTTATTTGTTATCATCAAAATGACAGAAAATACCACTTAAGGTTCAACAATCTCCCCCTTTTTGATGGTGACTAATAATCTAGCAATATGTGCTTTTGAGAAGTCTACCCCTCAAAAGATGCTTAGGATAAAGAATACTGAAGTGCAAGATTTGTAAAGAATGATAAAGTGTGGCATCAAAATATGCTTCCTAGTTTTAAGTATATGCAAGTTATATGCAAAGTATCTCCAATGTATACCAAAAAATTTTCTTAAAGCAAGTTAAGTTTATGCTAAGTATATTTAAGGTATATTCAGAGTATATCAAGTGCATATTCATTCATGTAACTTGCATCAAGGTATATGCAAAATATACTTAAGGTATATTTACGGTATATGAAGCGCATTTGCATACTTTGCTTAAACAATATATTGCTAGGTTCTCCCCCTTTTGTCATCAACAAAAAGAATAATAAAAAGATAAAACATAATGGAAAATAAAAGAAAATATATTAATGTAGAAAAAACCAAATACAAAAGTAATTCTAAAAGGAAATGAAATTCCTACAACAAACAAGCTAGAAACAAAAATAACAATGCTGACATAAAGACTAGCCAGAAATCCTATCTCTAAGGCAAGCTACTTCCGCCTCGAGGCTCTCCATGCGAGACTCCATGAAATCCTTAAGGTTCTCTAATCTCTCATCCATCAAAGCCTGCAATTGCTCAAACTGTGGTGCCAAGAGGTCAGCCACTTGCTGAGCCAAGTTTGGTGTGGTGGCAGAGGATTGCCCCATTTCCTACTCAACCACTGGAGGCACCACCTCAACTCGAACTCTCTTCCTCTACTGGATTCCTTGGAGGCCAGCTTTGAAGTCATCCGAGTCATTGTCCTCCCAAATGATCTCACCAGCAATGTTGGTGAAGTGGTAGTAGATGTTGTTCTCAAACACTATACGAACTGCTGCTCCCATTTTGATGAAGGACTCAACGTCTAGTCGGTCTCGAGGATGTCCTGGTATGAGGTTGAAGTGGTGTTCATCTAGCTTCAAGTAGCCGAGCTTCATGGTGATGTGAGTCACGTACCCACCAATCAGAATGTCTCCGGAGGGCTTGGTGGCAATTGACAAAAGATGGTTTGCAAACCATCGAGATAAAGTCACTATTAGGCCTCTTCGAGCCATGTCTAGGAGAAAGAGCTCTAACTTCATGATCATTCCATTGTTGTCTCCTCTGGTGAAAATTCTATAGGTTAAAAACCTATGCAAATACTTATGCACTGGGGATCGAAGGTGGGTGCTCTTCGTCTTCTTGACATCCCAGCTGCAGTCAAGCCCAAAGTGAGTCCATGCCTGAGTAGCATAGAACTCCACTTCACTGTCATTCAGGATGCCATCAAAGGGAAGGTTGAACAAGTCTCCAAATTATGTGGCAGAGAGGGTGTTCATATGCTTGCAAATTTGGAATTTCATCGTGCCGGTAGGAGAGACTTGCAAGGTGCTCAGAAATTCTAAAGTTGGCTCCCTCAGAGTTAGTTGATGGATATCAATGAATTCTTTCAGATGACAAGCCTGAAGTTGTTCCGTCATTCTTGTCTCGAGGCTGAGTGTACGGATGGTTTACCACTCATATGATCTAGAGGAAAGGAGTGGCCTTTTCTTGGGCACTGAGTATCTAGGATGACAATGCTCTGGAATAATGTTTAAAAGGTAATCAGTGTACCTTCTTGGAGCATGAGACTTCTTCCTTGTACCCTTGGAGGAACCGGTTTCCATTTTGATTGAAAAGATAAACTTTTGAAGAGTGAGAAATTGATAGAAATTTTGAGTAAACCCTAAGGTGATGTGATTTCTAATGATGGAAATGGTTTTTGAAGATATTTATAGATGAAATGAGTTGCTAGGGGGTCGGAATCTTCAAAATGGTATTCAATAGTGATAAATGAGAGAAGTTGGAGAGTTGGAATGAGAGAAATAACGACAGAAATGTTATATAGCTGATATCTTCACGGGCGTGAAAAACTAAGTCACGAGCGTGAAGTGTCGTGTTCACGGTTTGCTAAAGAGACGCTCTACCCGTGAAGAGAAAGGTGAAATTATTCACGGTCGTGAAATTTAAAGGTAACGGGCGTGAATGATGAACTATCACAGTGGTGACATACGAGTCACGGGCGTGAAGTATAAACTTCACTACTTGTGATCGTGAAACAAAGCATGACACAAAGCGTCAATGCTTCTGTAGGTTTTTGGTGGAAATGTTCACGGTCTTGAAAAATTGTCACGAGTGTGAACAAAGGGTTTCACAGGGGTGAATGAAAAAGGTTATGGTCGTGAAACATAGTATTCACTGCCTTCAGCTGTGAAGCATGTCATGAATCAAGTCGTGAAAGCTACTAGTTATTTTGGTGATTTAGTTCACGGTCGTTAATATATGTCACGAGCGTGAATTGCCTAAAATTATCATTAAATAAAATTAAGTCTAAAACAAGACTAAAGCATTTCTAAGAAGCTTATATCCCCTATAACATATATTTCCATCAATTTAGCTACCTTATTTCTAGTAAGATGAGACAAAAACAAGATTATCAATCAAGGTTTGACAATTTGGCAATCACAAAGTTAATCCATCAATCATACCAAGCTCTCTTCTTATGAAATTAAATCTTTCCTCATTTAGAGACTTAATGAAGATATCTGCCAATTGATTGTCTATGCTTATAAATTCCAATACAACATCTCCATATTGAACATGATCTCTAATAAAATGGTGTCTAATGTCAATATGCTTACTTCTAGAATGTTGAATGGGATTCTTAGATAGATTTACAGCACTTGTATTGTCACATCTAATAGGTATATGGTTCATACTATGACCATAATATTTAAGTTGTTGTTTCATCCAAAGGATTTGTGTACAACAACATCTGCAGCTACATACTCCACTTCAGCAGTGGAAAGAGCAACTGAAACTTGTTTCTTGCTAAACCAAGAAACTAAGCACTCTCCAATAAAGTGATAAGTACCTGAAGTATTATCTAAAATACTACCAGCATAATCAGCATCTGAATATCCTATAATGTAAAAGGATGAGTTTCTAGGATACCACAAACCTAGATGCAATGAGCCATGTAAATATTTAAAAATTCTTTTTACTGCATTTAAATGAGACATGATTGAAATCGAGCACATAAGCATACACTATACATTATGTCAGGTCTAAAGGCAGTAAGATATAAAAGGGATCTGATCATACCTCTATAGAGCTTTTCATTAATGCTCTTACCCTTTTCATCCTTGTCCAATTTTGTTGATGTGCTCATTGGAGTCTTGGCATTTTTGTATCCTTCCATTCCAAATTTCTTAAGCAAGTCTTTAGCATATTTGGATTGGTTGATGAATATGCCCTCATTGCCTTGTTTTATTTGTAGACCGAGGAAATATTTTAGCTCACCCATCATGCTCATTTCGAATTCCCTAGTCATACACTTAGCAAATTCTTGACAAAGCAATTCATTAGTAGACCCAAATATGATATCATCAACATAAATTTGAACAATTAGAATATCATGCTTATGCTTTTTAATGAATAATGCAGTGTCAACATTCCCTTTTGTAAAGTTATTTTCTAAGAGAAAGGAACTTAGTCTTTCATACGAAGATCTCGGGGCTTGTTTCAAACCATATAAAGCTTTTGAAAGTTTAAATACATGATTAGGCAACTCATAGTTTTCAAAACCTGGTAGTTGTTCTACATTAACTTCTTCTTCTATAAAACCATTTAAAAAGGCACTTTTCATATCCATTTGAAAGAGTTTGAAATTCATATGGCATGCATATGCTAAAAGAATTCTTATGGCTTCTAATCTAGTTATAGGAGCATAAGTCTCATCATAATCTATTCCTTCTTCCTAATTATACCCTTTTGCAACCAATCTAGCCTTATTCCTTTTTATTGAACCTTGTTCATCTAGTTTATTTATAAATACCCATTTGCTACCTATAATTTGATGCTATTTGGATCTAGGTACTACGGTCCATACCTTACTTCTCTCAAATTGGTTGAGTTCCTCTGGCATGGAAATCACCCAAATTTCATCATTAAGAGCCTCATCAATATTTTTAGGCTCAATTTGAGAAACAAAAGCAAGGTCAGAGGCTAAAAGTTTGAGATGAGATCTAGTACTTACTGCCCTTGTAGGATCACCAATGATTTGCTCTTTGGGGTGATATTTTGTCAATCTTCATTCCTTTGGGAGCTGTTGCTTATTTTCCTCTTGAGCTTGAGGTAGAGAATCATCTTGATGTGAATCTTCTTGATCATTCTCTTCTCTTCCATTTTCAAGATCAAGTCTTTCCATGGTACCTACTACATCATCAAAAACACTACTTTTCACAAGATCAAGTCAACTAGATTCATCAAAAATAACGTGCATAGATTCTTCAAAAGTTAATGACTTTTTATTAAATACCCTATATGCTTTACTAGTTGTAAAGTATCCTAAAAAGATACCCTCATCAGATTTAGAGGCAAATTTTCCAAAGTTGTCCTTAGTATTCAATATGAAGCACTTGCATCCAAATACTATAAAGTATGATATCAAGGCCTTTCTTCCATTCCATAGCTCAGAAGAAGTTTTTTTTAGGAGAGGTCATTTGAAAAATCGATTTGAAATATGACAAGCATTATTTGTGGCTTCTGCCCAAAAATAAGTTGGTAAACCATACTCATTGAGCATTGTTCTAGCCATTTCAATCAAAGTTTGATTTTTCCTTTCAACTACCCCATTTTGTTGAGGTGTCCTAGGAGATGAAAAATTCTGTGAAATGCCATGTTCAAGAAAAAAACTTTCAAAATTTTCATTTTCAAATTCTTTGCCATGGTCACTTCTTATTTTTGAAATGCAATATCCTTTTTCATTTTGAACTCTTTTAGCAAAATTTTTGAAAGTTTCAAAAGCATCACTTTTTTGAGCTAAGAAAATTATCCAAGTAAATCTAGAGTAATTATCTATGATGACAAAGGCATAATGTTTACCTCCTATGCTTGCAATTCTAGTAGGTCCAAATAAATCTAGATACAGGAGTTGTAGAGGTTTTGAGGTACTTACTATGTTTTTGGATTTGAAGGATGACTTGTGTTGCTTCCCTCTTTGGCAAGGTTCACATGTCTTGTCTTTTTCAAATTTTACTTTTGGCAGTCCCTTTACCAGCTCTCTTGTGCTGAGACTTTGAATCAAGTACATGTTCACATGACCAAGCCTTCTATGCCACATCCAAGATTCATCACTAGTAGTCACAAGGCACTTAGAGGAATGGTTAGATATTTCGTGTAAGTCTATTATGTAGGTGTTGAGATCTCTATTTCCTTTAAGTATCTATTGACCATCAATAGAGGTTACAAGACATTCGTTGGAAGTAAAGGTTGTTTTGTTTCCTTTATCACATAATTGACTTACACTCAACAAGTTATGTTTCAAGTCATCAACAAGTAAGACATCTTTAATAAAAGTAGTACCATTAATTCCAATAGAGTCAATGCCAATTACCTTACCCTTAGCATTGTTTCCAAAGGCAACTTTACCTCCATCAATACTTTTGATTTCATTGAAGAGTTCTTTGTCTCTTGTCATATGCCTTGAGCATCCATTGTCTACTAACCAAGCATTTTTGTTTATTGTGGACTTAAGGCATACCTATAGAATCACAATTCAAGTATGGTTTTTAGGTACCCAAATGAGCTTGGGTCCTTGGGGGTTAGCACATGAAGTTTCCCAATAAGCCTTTCTTATCCAGCAATGTTTATTTTTGTGACCAAATTTCATACAATAATTACACTATTTAGGTTTAAAAATGCTTTTTGGTCTCATAATGCTTTTGAATGCCATATTTCTATTAGACTGAGTTTGAAAACAATGGCATGAAGAATCATGATTAATTGGTTCTTTTCTAGATGCATGCTTCTTATACATAAAGGCATGATTAGACTTTTGAGGTTTCTTTCTTAGGCTTACCAGTCCTTAAACATCCCTCTTATGTATAGAAGGTTTAGTATATTTTGTGCATTTATCTCTTGGTGTTGTTCCAGCAAATGTGGAGATGTGAGGTTCACTTGACTTAACAAAAGTAGTCTTGTGAGAAGATGATGATGTGCCCTTAAATCCTAGACCATGTCTAATTAAGGGAGGTCATTGAGACACAATGTATTGTTTGTGGAATTTTGAAATGGAGTTTCTAAGTTCCTTAACTTCATTTTTCAAAGTATTGTTTTCTTTAAGCAAAGATTTAGTTAAGGGTTTTGAAGAGTATTCATCTAATGACTTTTGAAGAGATTCATTAGATGATTTAAGCTCAAGGTTCTCCTTTTCTAACACATCCATTTTGATTTTCAAATTAGAAATGTTATTTTTATAAGTAACGAATTTACTCCTATATTTTTCTAGTTCTAGATTCAATTCTTCTATTAGGCTTTTCTCATCATCATCATCTTCACTATTAATGTCATTATCACTACTATCATTATTGAAAGAGTATGAGTGAAGTGATCTTACCTTATCCGAGACGTGATCCTATATAGCCAGGAAGCATAGGTTGACCTCTTCGCTTTCATTGTCTTCTTTTTCGCTTGAAGAGCTTTCATCATCCCATGTGGCTCTGTGGCCTTTCTCCCCATTGTCTCTTTGGTATTTGCTCTTATGCTTCTTGAGCCATGGACATTCTAGTTTAATATTCCCTTTCTTTCCACATTCATAGCACTTTACCTCTTCATTACTTCTTTGTGCAACATTAGAAGTCTGTTTGAGGTTTATTTGCCTAAAGTTTCTAGAGTTGCTCATTCTCTTCTCAATAATTCTTTTCAGCCTTCTTGAGAGCATAACAATGTCCTCATTTGCATCATCACTCATTTCTTCACCATCTTCAACTTCTTCTTGAGATTTTGAAGTAGAGGTTTTTAATGCTAGAGGCTTTCTTTTTTCTAGCTCTACTTCAAGCTCTCTATCTCTTTTCACTGCCATTTCATGTGTGACAAGTTTGCCAATAAGCACAACAGTATTCATGATGCTCATGTCTTCATTTGCTTCTTCTATACCGGTAACTCTTGAACCATAATCTTTGAGAGGAAGACTTCTCAGGATTTTTTTATTTACATCTTCCAAGCTCAGGTGCTTCCCAAGTTTTCTCATGCCATTTATGATAGCTAGAAGACGGTTGGTCATGTCAGTGATTGACTCATTGGATTTCATCTTAAAGAGCTCATATTCTGAAGTAAGAAGTTGAATCTTCTTGGATTTAACTTGCTTAGTTCCTTCATGATAGTTCTCCAATGTTTTCCACATGCTGTAACTGTTGGGCAGTGTTGTATTCTACCACATTCTTCAATGGATAATGAGCTTAAGAGAATTGTCATTGCCTACTTGTTTTTAAAGTTTGCTCTTCTTTAAGGCTATGTCCAATCATCTCTTGATAAGATTTCTTCTTCACCATCAACTCCTTTTCTAGTTGGTGGTGTTCATTCTTTTCAAACATTATCCTAGACTTCAATTCCTTCATTATCCATATATGTCTCCATCCGAAACTTCTAATAAGCATAATTTGCTCCATCAAAGTAAGGCTTGAGACATTGGAATCCTTCATTGGCCATATCTTGATCTTTACTAGCGCATATTAGGCTTCGATGCTAGACTTAGCTCTGATACCAATTGTTACCCAGATATTGAACCAAGAAGGAGGGTTGAATTGGATATTAACAATTTTAACTTTTAAGTGCAGAAAAAAAATTTCAAGATGAGTAGGGATAGAAAGATAAGACATAAGAATTTTAATAGAGGTTCGAATGTTAACAAACCCTACTCCTCTCCTCAATCTTAATTGGGCGTTTCACTAACACTCTAAATGTTACAATTGAGTTTTACAAGGTCACTCCCAACTATGGTATTTCTAACAATGGATCACACCTAACCAAAAAATCCCTTGTGCTTTAATGGCTCACACAAATAACCAATTCCTTATGTTTTAAAGGCTCACACAAATAACCAATTCCTTGTGTTTTAAAGGCTCACACAAATAACCCTTACAAGTGTTCTACTCTTAACCCCAAAATACCCAAACTCACTTGAGTGGATGATTACAGAGAAAAAAACTTACAAATCTTTAATGCTCAGAGAATAATGAATAAAAATATTTTCACAGAGAATAAATGTTTGTTTTGAAAGTATTAAATGCACAAATGGCTTACAACAAGATTTTGATTCGAAGTATTAGCTATTCTCTTGTTCTAGATTCATAAATGACTTGCATTTATACTTCCATGGCGAATTATAGTCATTTGATTGCATTTAATGCAGAAATAGTCGTTGTACCAACTCTTATTTTCGCGCCTGATATGTTTCTCTTTCCTCTTTCACAGTCGTGATTATGGTTGTTGTTGCCCTGATATTAGACCAAGAAGGGGGGTTGAATTAGAGTTTCAAAAAATTAAACTTTAAAGTGCGGAAATAAAAAATTAATTTTATGAGGGATAGAGAAAATCAGACATAAAGATTTATAAAGGTTCGGGTGTTAACAAACCCTACTCCTCTCCCCAATCACAATTGGGAGTTTCACTAACACACTAAGTGTTACAATGGAGTTTTACAAGCTCACTCCCAACTATGGTGTTTCTCACAATGGCTCACACCTAACCCAGAAATCCCTTGTGTTTTGATGGCTCACACAATAACCAATTCCTTGTGTTTTACAGGCTCACACAAACAACCTTCCTTGTGTTTTACAGGATCACACAAACAACCTTTCTTGTGTTTTACAGGATCACACAAACAACCTTCCTTGTGTTTTACAGGATCACACAAACAACCTTCACTTTGTGTTTTACAGGCTCACACAAACAACCTTTTAATTTGTTTTTTGGAGGCTCACACAACTAACCCTTACAACTGTTCTACTCTTAACCCAGAAATACCCACAGCTCACTTGAGTAAAGATTACAGAGAGAACCACTTACAATTCTTAATTGCTCAAATATGAAGAGCAAAAAGATTTTTATAGAGAATAGATTTTGTTCTCAAAATAAGAAAGTACAAATAGCTTAAATTCGAAGTATATGCTATTCTATTGTTATTCCCTTCATTCTCTTGTTCTTAATGCATAAATGACTTCCATTTATACTCTCATGGCTGAATATAGCCGTTGGGATGCATTAAAAATGAAATTAGTCGTTGTACCAACCAAAAAATCGCGCCTGACATTTTTCTCTTTTTAATGTTCACGGGCATGACTATGCTTGTCACGGGAGTGACAGTTCTTCCAAAGCCGTGACTGAAGTGGTGACCTTGGTTATGAAGGTCTCTGGAATGTTTTGACATATAGAGTCACGGGCGTGACATACTCATTCACGGGCATGACAATCTTCCCGGCTGTGATCCAAGTGGTGACTTTGGTCGTGAAGCTCTCTGGATGAAATTTGCATGAATCTTCATGGGGGTGACACCTTCATTCACAAGGGTGACAAGCTTCCCAGCCGTGATCAAAGTGGTGACTCTGGTCGTGAAGCTCTCTGGATGAAATTGCATGAATCTTCACGGGGGTGACACCTTTATTCACGGGGGTGACTGAAATATCCACTTCACGGTTTTTTTTTCCTTCATGGCCGTGAACTTCAAAAGTTGGTTTTGGTAACGGTTAGCTTCTTTCACGGGAGTGACTCATAGAGTCACGGCAGTGAACATGCTACTACTTGAATTTTGTCTTTCAAGGATTATTCTTCCAATTCTCCATTCTTGCTATTTTGATCCATGTCCTGTATAAAAGACTTAGAACACAAGTATGTTAAATACAATATTGCTATTTTATTTGTTATCATCAAAATGATAGAAATACCCCTTAAGGTTTAACAATCTCCCCCTTTTTTTATGGTGATAAATAATCTAGCAATATGTGATTTTGAGAAGTCTCCCCCTCAAAATATACTTAGGATAAAAATTTATAATGTGCAAGAATAGTAGATAATGATGTAGCATTGAAATAAACGTAACTAGATTTAAGTGTATACAAGTTATATGAGAAATATATCCAATATATACCATAACTCCTTTTTAAGACATGAAGTATATGTAAGATATATTTAAGGTATATCATGGCATATTTATATTTGTAACTTGCTTTAAGGTATATGCAAAGTATACTTAAGGTATATCTAAAGTATATAAAGCTTAATTTTCCAATTATATACTTTGCATATGAAATTTTGAATCAAGATTTGTAATCCATTTCAAAGTCAATTCAGTTTTGATTATTTGATTCAAAAATATTTACCTTAATATATATTGCTAGTTTGATCTTATGTTGCTAGTTTGATACCATTCTCCCTATCATATATTGCCTATCATATATTGCTAGTTTTCTCCCCCTTTTGTCATCAATCAAAAAGGATATGAAGATTGAAGTAAACAAAAGCAAATATATATAACATAAAGGAAAGGATACAAACTGAGTTAAAATGTTCAGAAAGGAAATTTAAAAATTTTCTACACACAAGCAAACATAAAAAATAACAAACAAGCAAAAACAACCAAATTTAGGCTACTCTCTAGCCTATCTCCTAGCCAGACATCCTATCACGAAGCCTAGCCACTTCAGCCTCAAGGCTGTCCATCTGAGACTCCATGAAGTCTTTGAGGTTTTCCAACCTCTCATCCATTGAAGTCTGCAACTGCTCAAAACGTGGTGCCAATAGGTCAACCACCTGCTGCACTAAGGACGGTGTGGAAGTTGAGGACTGTCCGACGTCCTGTTCGGCTGCTGGAGGTGCTTCCTCGACCCGAGCCCTCTTCTTCTGCTGGACTCCCTGGAGGCCTGCTTTAAAATCCTCCATGTCATTATCTTCCCAGATAATCTCCCCAGCAGTGTCAGTGAAGCGGTAGAAGATATCATTCTGGAAAACGATCCTGACCGCCGCTCCCATCTTAATGAACGACTCGACATCCAAGCGATCTCGAGGATGTGCAGGAATGATGTTGAAATGATGGGCATCCAGCTTCAAATAGTTGAGCTTCACTGCGATATGGGTGACATATGCCCCAATCAAAATATCTCCTGTGGGCTTGGTGGCTATGGAGAGAAGATGGTTAGCAAACCATCTGGAAAGTGCCACTGTGACTCCTCTGCGAGCCATCTCAATGAGGAAGAGTTCTGACTTCCTAATTGTGCCATTACTTTCTCCCCTTGCAAATATGCTATAGGTTAGGAACCTATGCAAATACTTGTGCACTGGGGCCCTGAGATGTGTGCTCTTTGTCTTCTTGACATCTCAGCTACAATCGGTGCCAAAGTGTGTCCAGGCTCGAGGGGCAGCGAATTCTACCTCAGTGTCATTCAGGATGCCATTAGATGGTAGGGTGAACAATTTGCCAAATTCAATGGCATTTAGGGTGTTGGGATGGTTGCAGAGTTGGAATTTCACCACTCCAGTAGGTGAAACCTGCAATGTGCTGAGAAATTCCAGTGTTGGCTCCCTCAGAGTCGGCTGATGAATTTCAACAAAATCTTTGAGATGACAGGCTTGTAATTGCTCTATCATAGCCGTCTCAAGTCTGAGATTTTGGACTGTTTGCCATTTGAAGGACCTTGAAGACAAAAGAGGTCTCTTCTTCAAAGTTGCATACCGAGGATGGCAATTCTCCAGAATGCGGTTCATTAGGTAATCTGCATGTCTCTTAGGTGCATGGGACTTCTTTCTCTTTCCCTTGGATGAAGCAGATTCCATTTTTGAAGAAATTTGTTGATGATGAAGTTGAAAATAATTTTGACAGAAAATTTGATGTAAAACCCTAGAAATGTATGATATTTACTGAAGATTCGAACTTTTGGTGGTATTTATAGGGAAATTTCAAGTCTTTGGGGTCAGAATCTTTAATGTCTCAATGAATGAGAGTAAATGAGAGCGGTTTTGCGAGATGGAGAGTTGAAATGAAGGTTGTAACTGGTTGTTCTCTTATATATTTGATACATTCACGAGTGTGACGAAGGCATTCACGGGCGTGAATGGTCGTGTTCACGGTTTGCTGAAGGAGTGTTCCATCCGTGAATGAAGACGTGAATACTTTCACGGGTGTGATCCTTAAACATCACGGGCGTGAATAATCATCCGTCATGGGGGTGAATAAATGGTCACGGGAGTGAACTTTTAAATTTCACTACTTATGCCCGTGAAGCAAGTCATGACTCAAGGCGTGAAAGCTTATGTGAGTTTTGGGGTGTAATTGTGTAATTGTTCACAGGAGTGAAAATTCTTCACGGGCGTGAATGGCTATTTTCACGGGCGTGACTCAAGCTGTGAAAATAACTTTTCACCACTTGAAGCCATGAACCATGTCATGAACCAAGTCGTGAACGACACTGCCTCTTTGGGCCATTTAAGTCACGGGCGTGAACATATGTCACGGGCATACTCCCTTAAATTTTCATCAAATTAAAATTAAGTCCTAAAACAAGACCAAATCATTTTAATAAAGATTTTACTCCTTAAAACATGAATTCTCATCAAAATTTCTATCTTATAACTTATGATATGATTTAAGATCAACAATTAAAATTTCATAATATTTGCAATCACATGGTTAATCCATCAATCATACCAAGTTCTCTTCTAATGAAATTAAATCTTTCCTCATTTAGAGACTTAGTGAAAATATCTGCTAATTAATTTTTTGTGCTTATGAATTCTAATTCAACATCTCCATATTGAACATGATCTCTAATAAAGTGGTGTTTTATGTCAATATGCTTGCTTCTTAAGTGTTGAATAGGATTATTTGAAAGATTTATAGCACTTGTGTTGTCACATTTGATAGGTATATGGTTCATCTCATGACCATAGTCCTTAAGTTGTTGTTTCATCCAAAGAATTTGTGTATAACAACATCCAACTGCTACATATTCAGCTTCAGCAGTTGAGAGAGCAACAAAAACTTGTTTCTTGCTAAACCAAGAAACTAAGCAATCTCCAATGAAGTGACAAGTACCTAAAGTACTTTTCCTATCTAAAAGACTACCAGCATAGTCTGCATCTGAATATCCTATAATATAAAAAGATGAATTCCTAGGATACCATAAACCTAGATGCAATGATCCATGTAAATATCTTAAAATTCTTTTTACAACATTTAAATGAGATTCTTTAGGACATGATTGAAATCGTGCACATAAGCAAACACTATACATAATGTCGGGTCTAGAAGTAGTAAGATATAAAAGTGATCCAATCATACCTCTATAAAGCTTTTTATTAATGCTCTTACCTTTTTCACCTTTGTCCAATTTTGTTGATGTGCTCATGGAAGTCTTGCCATTTTTGCATCATTCCATACCAAATTTCTTGATTAAGTCTTTGGCATATTTGGATTGGTTGATGAATATGCCCTCATTTCTTTGCTTTATTTGTAGACCAAGGAAATACTTAAGTTCTCCTATCATGCTCATTTCAAATTCCCTAGTCATGAACTTAGCAAATTCTTGACAAAGCAACTCATTAGTAGAACCAAATATTATATCATCAACATAAATTTGAACAATTAGTATATCATGCTTATGCTTTTTGATGAATAGTGTAGTGTCAACATTTCCCTTTGTAAAGCTATTTTCTAATAAAAAATAACTTAATCTCTCATACTAAGCTCTTGGGGCTTGTTTCAAACCATACAAAGCTTTTGAAAGTTTAAAAACATGATTTGGCAAATCATAGCTTTCAAAACCTGGTGGTTGTTCTACATACACTTCTTCATCTATATAACCACTTAGAAATGCACTTTTCACATCCATTTGAAAAAGTTTGAAATTCATGTGACATGCATATGCTAAGAGTATTCTTATAGCTTCTAATCTAGCTACAGGTGCATATGTTTCATCATAATCTATACCTTCTTCCTGATTTTATCCTTTTGCAACTAGTCTTGCCTTATTCCTAGTTATTAACCCTTGTTCATCTAATTTGTTTCTAAATACCCATTTGCTACCTATGATTTGATGATCCTTGGGTCTAGGCACTAGGCTCCATACCTTATTTCTCTCAAATTGGTTGAGTTCCTCTTGCATGGAAATTACCCAACTTTCATCATTAAAAGCCTTATCAATATTTTTAGGCTCAATTTGTGAAATAAAAGCAATGTCAGTAACCAAATGCTTGAAATGAGATCTAGTACTTACTCCCCTTGATAAATCACCAATTATTTGCTCTTTTGGATAATGTTTCGTCATTCTCCATTCTTTTGGAAGTTCTTGATCCATTTGTTCTTGATTTTGAGGTAGAGTGTCATTTTGTAGTAAATTTTCTTGATCATTTTCTTCTTTTTCATTTCCAATATCAAGTTTTTCCATATTACCTACAACATCATCAAGAACACTACCTTTCACAAGATCAAGTCTACTAGATTCATTAAAAACAACATGCATGGATTCTTCAACCGTTAATGATCTTTTATTAAATACTTTATATGCTTTGCTGGTTGTAGAGTATCCTAAAAAGATACCTTCATCAGACTTAGAGGCAAATTTTTCAAGATTGTCCTTAGTGTTCAATATAAAACACTTGCATCCAAATACTCTAAAGTATGATATCAAGGGCTTTCTTTCATTCCATAGCTCAATGAGGTTTTTTTTAAAAGAGGACTTTTGAAAAATCGATTTGAAATATAACATGCAGTGTTTGTGGCTTCTGCCCAAAAAGAAGTTGGTAAATCATATTCATTAAGCATTGTTCTAGCCATTTCAATTAAAGTACGATTTTTCCTTTCAACTACCCCATTTTGTTGAGGTGTCCTAGGATATGAGAAATTATGTGAAATGCCATGTTCAAGACAAAATCTTTCAAAGTTTTCATTTTCAAATTCTTTCCCATGATCACTCCTTATTTTTGAAATGCAATACCCTTTTTCATTTTGAATTCTTCTAGCAAAGTTTTTGAAGTTTTCAAAAGCATCACTCTTTTGAGCTAAGAAAATTACCCAAGTAAATCTAGAGTAATCATCTACAATGACAAATGCATAATATTTTCCTCCTAAGCTAGCAATTCTAGTAGGTCCAAACAAGTCTAAATGCATGAGTTGGAGAGGTTTTGAAGTACTAACTATGTTTTTGGCTTTGAAAGATGACTTGTGTTGCTTTCCTCTCTGACAAGGATCACATGTCTTACCTTTATCATATTTAACTTTTGGCAAACCTTTTACTAGCTCTCCTATGCTGAGACTTTGTATTAAGTCCATGTTAGCATGACCAAGTCTTCTATGCCACAGCCAAGATTCATCACTAGTAGTCATAAGACACTTAGAGGAATGGTTAGATAGTTCATGTAAGTTTATTATGTATGTATTGATATCTCTATTCCCTTTAAATATTTCTTGACCATCGATAAAGATTACAAGACATTCATTTGAAGTAAAGATTACTTTGTTTCCTTTATCACATAATTGACTTACACTTAACAAGTTATGTTTCAAGCCATCAACAAGTAAGACATCCTTAATAAAAGTACTACTAATAACACCAATAGAACCAATGCCAATTACCTTACCTTTTGCATTGTTTCCAAAGGTAACTTTACCTCCATCAATACTTTTGATTTCATTGAAAAGTTCTTTGTCTCCTATCATATGCCTTAAGCATCCACTGTCTACTAGCCAAACATTTTTGTTTATTGTGGACTTGAGGCATACCTATAGAATCACAAATCAAGTATGATTTTTAGGTACCCAAATGAGTTTGGGTCCTTGGGGGTTAGCACATGAAGGTTCCCAATGAGCCTTCCTTATCCAGCAATGTTTATTTATGTGACCCATTTTCATACAATAATTACATTGTTTAGGTCTAAACTTGCTTTTTGGTCTTACACTGTATTTAAATGCCATAATTCTATTAGGCTGATTTTGAGAGCAATGGTATGCACAATCATGATTAATTTGCATTCTTCTAGATGCTTGCTTCTTATACATAAAGGCATGATTATTCTTTTTCTGTATAGAAGGTTTAACATTCTTATTTCTTGTTGCAGTTCTAACAGGTGTAGAGATGTGAGATTCTTTAGATTTAACAAATATAGTTTTGTAAGAAGATGATGATGTGTCCTTAAATCCTAGACCATGTCTAATTAAGGGTGATCACTGAGACATAATGAGAGTATCTAAGCTCTTTTTACCTTTGTGAAATTTAGAAATGGAATTTCTAAGTTCCTCAACTTCATTTTTCAAAGTATTATTTTCTTTTAACAATGAAGCTGTTGAGGGTCTTGATGAATATTCATCTAATGACTTTTGAAGAGATTCATTAGATGATTTAAGCTTTATGTTCTCCTTTTCTAATCCATCTATCTTATTTTTCAAATTAGAGATATTATTTCTATAGGTACTAAATTTAGTTCTATATTTCTCTAATTCTATATTTAATTCTTCTATAAGGCTTTGCTCATCATCATCATCATCATCACTATTACTATCATTGTCACTACTATTATTATTGAAAGTGTATGAGTGTAGTGATCTTACTTTGTCCGAGACGTGATCCTCAATAGCCATGAAGCATAGGTTGACCTCTTCACTTTCATTATCATCTTTTTCACTTGACGAGCTTTCGTCATCCCATGTGGCTTTGTGACCTTTCTCCCCATTGTCTCTTTGGTATTTTCTCTTATGCTTCTTGAGCCTTGGACATTCTGGTCCGATATGTCCCTTCTTTCCACATTCATAGCCTTTTACCTCTTCCTTGCTTCTATGTGTGTCATTAGAAGTTTGTTTACGGTTTCTTTGTCTGAATTTTCTGGAATTACTCATTTTCTTCTCAATGATTCTTTTTAATCTCCTTGAAAGCATAGCAATATCCTCATTTTCATCATCACTCATTTCTTCATCATCTTCACTATCTTCTTGAGATTTTGAAGTAGAGGCTTGGAGTGCCAAGGGCTTTCTTTTCTCTGGCTCTGCTTCAAGCTCTCTATCTCTCTTTACTGTCATCTCATGTGTGAGAAGTTTGCCAATCAGCACATCAGTATTCATGATGCTCATATCTTCATTTACTTCTTCTATGCCAGCAACTCTAGAACCATAGTCTTTAAGAGGAAGACTTCTCAGGATTTTATTATTTACATCTTCCAAGCTCAGATGCTTCTGAAGTTTCCTCATTCCATTTATAATGGATAGAAGACGATTGGTCATGTCAGTGATTGACTCATTGGATTTCATCTTGAAGAGCTCATATTCTGAGGTTAGAAGTTGAATCTTCTTGGATTTGACTTGCTTAGTTCCCTCATGATAGTTCTCCAATGTCTTCCACATGTTGTATACTATTGAGTAGTGTTGTATTCTCCCACATTCTTCAATAGATAATGAGCTTGATAGGATTGTCATTGCCTTCTTGTTTTTGAAATTTGCTCTTCTTTGAGGCTTTGTCCAATCATCTCTTGATAGGATTTCTTCTTCACCATCAGCTCCTCTTCTGGTTGGTGGTGTCCATTCTTTTCGTACACTATCCCAGACTTCAATTCCTTCACTATCCAAGTATGTCTCCATCCTAAACTTCCAATGGGCATAATTTTCTCCATCAAAGTAAGGTTTGAGACTTTGGAATCCTTCACTAGCCATATCTTAATCTTTACTAGCGCTTTTTAGGCTTCGATGCTAGACAAAGCTCTGATACCAATTGTTGCCCAGATATTAGACCAAGAAGGGGGGTTGAATTGGAGTTTCAAAAAATTAAACTTTAAAGTGCGGAAATAAATAATTAATTTTAGGAGGGATAGAGAAAATTAGACACAAAGATTTATAGAGGTTCTGGTGTTAACAAACCCTACTCCTCTCCCCAATCACAATTGGGAGTTTCACTAACACACTAAGTGTTACAATGGAGTTTTACAAGCTCACTCCCAACTATAGTGTTTCTCACAATGGCTCACACCTAACCCAGAAATCCCTTGTGTTTTAATGGCTCACACAATAACCAATTCCTTGTGTTTTACAGGATCATACAAACAACCTTCCTTATGTTTTACAGGATCACACAAACAACCTTCTTTGTGATTCACAGGATCACACAAACAACCTTCACTTTGTGCTTTACAGATTCACACAAACAACCTTTTAATTTGTGTTTTGGAGGCTCATACAACTAACCCTTACAAGTGTTCTACTCTTAATCCAGAAATACCCATAGCTCACTTGAGTAAAGATTACAGAGAGAACCACTTACAATTCTTAATTGCTCAAATATGAAGAGCAAAAAGATTTTTACAGAGAATAGATTTTGTTCTCAAAATAAGAAAGTACAAATAGCTTAAATTAAAAGTATATTCTATTCTATTGTTATTCTCTTCATTCTCTTGTTCTTAATGCATAAATGACTTCCATTTATACTTCCATGGCTGAATATAGCCGTTGGGATGCATTAAAAATGAAACTAGTCATTGTACCAACCAAAAAATTGTGCCTGATATTTTTCTCTTTCAATGTTCACGGGCGTGACTATGCTTGTCACGGGAGTGACAGTTCTTCCAAAGCCATGACTAAAGTGGTGACCTTGGTCGTGAAGCTCTCTGGAATGTTTTGACATATAGAGTCACGGGCATGACATACTCATTCACGGGCGTGACAATCTTCCCAGCCGTGATCCAAGTGGTGACTCTGGTCGTGAAGCTCTCTGGATGAAATTGCGTGAATCTTCACGGGGGTGACACCTTTATTCACGGGGATGACTGAAATATCCACTTCACGGTTTGTTTTTCCTTCATGGCCGTGAACTTCAAAAGTTGGTTATGGTAACTGTTAGCTTCTTTCATGGGAGTGACTCATAGAGTCACGGCAGTGAACATGCTACTACTTGAATTTTGTCTTTCAAGGATTATTCTTCCAATTCTCCATTCTTGCTATTTTGATCCATGTCCTGTATAAAAGACATAAAGACAAGTATGTTAAATACAATATTGCTATTTTATTTGTTATCATCAAAATGACGGAAATACCCCTTAAGGTTTAACAGTTGTCACAGTCGTGACTGCTCTTTCAAGTCGTGACTTGAATGGTGACTTTGGCCGTGAAGCATTCTGGAAGGATTTGAAATGTTTGATCACAGGCGTGACATTATATCTTCACAGGCATGAACAACCTTCCTGGCTGTGGTCCAAGTGGTGACTCTGGCCATCAAGCTCTCTAGAAGAATTTGTCATGTCTTTTCACGGGCGTGACCTTATTTCATAGGCGTGACTGATATGATCATTCATGGTTGCTATCTTTCTTCATGGCCGTGAACTTTAAATGTTGGATTGTTGGCGCTAAGCTTCATCACGGGCGTGACATATAAGGTCATGGGCGTGAATATGCTATTTCTTCATTTTTTGTCTTTTTAAGATTAGTCTTCCATTCTCCATTCTTGCTATCATATTCTATACCCTGTTCAATAAACTTAGAAAACAAGTATGTTAAATACAGTATTTCTATTTTATTTGTTTTCATCAAAATAACAGAAAATACTCCTCAAGGTTCAACAAAGCACATAGAGCTTTGTATGAAAGACTTAGTGCATTTTTTTTAGAAAATGGTTTTTCAAAAGGCCATGTAGATATGACTCTTTTCATTATAAAGCATAAGCATGATACTTTAATTATTCAAATTTATGTTGATGATATTATTTTTAGGGCTACTAATGAATTATTTTGTCAATAGTTTGCTAACTGTATGATTAAGGAATTTGAAATTAGCATGATGGGTGAACTCAAATTCTTTCTCGATCTTCAAATCAAGCAAAACAAAGAAGACATCTTCATCAACCAATCCAAGTACACAAGGGAATTGTTAAAGAAATTTGGAATGGAAGAATGCAAGAATTCAAAAACCCCAATGAGTATATCAACTAAATTCGATAAGGACGAGAAGGGTAATCCTGTAAATGGAAAGCTCTATAGAGGTATGATCGAATCACTTTTATATCTTACTACTTCAAGATCTAATATTATGTACTCTGTATGTTTATGTACTAGGTTTCAATCTAGTCCCAAAGAATCACATCTAAATGCAGTAAAAAGAATTTTAAAATATATTTATGGCATAATGCATTTAGGATTATGGTATCCTAGAAATATATCTTTTTATTTAACTGGTTTTTCGAATGTTGATTATGCTGGTAATCTATTAGATAGAAAAGGCATCTCTAGAACTTGTCACTTTATAGGTGAATGATTAGTTTCTTTCTTTAGTAAGAAACAAGTTTAAGTATCTATATTCACTGCCGAAGCAGAATATGTAGTAGCTGGTTATTGTTGTACTCAAGTTCTTTAGATAAAACAACAATTAAAGGACTATGGTCATGTGGTTGATCATATACCTATAAAATGTGATAAAAAAAAAGTGCTATCAATTTTTTAAAAAATCTCATTCAGCATTCTACAAGTAAACATATTGATATTAGACATCATTTCATTAGGGATTATGTGAAATGTGGTGATGTAGTACTAGAATTTATAAACACTAATAATCAATTGATTGATATTTTTACCAAACCTTTAAATGAAAAAATATTTTATTTTATAAAAAGAGAACTTGGTATGCCTGATAGAAGCACTTTATCATAAAGTAAAAATGACATTTCTCATATGATTATATTGTTTAATATTTTGAATATACAATTTTTGAACCTTGAGTGAATATATTTTGAAGATATTTTATGAGTTAATATTATATTTTTTGAATGTTGTGAAAATATTTTTTAAAAGTTGAGAGAATTTGCTTAAAATCCTATTTTTAAAATCAAGTCTTAAAAATATTTTTTTAAAAGGGATTCACGCCTGTGACAATATTTTCTCCTATTTGATATTAATTCCTTTTCAATAATGAAAAAAGGGGAGGAAAATGTTTAAATAGGTGGTTGTGATCCTTAATTATGGTTGTGATTTTATGCTTATGTTTAATGTGTGTGGCTATCTATGTTTTTTAATTAACTGGTATGTGCAAGATGTTAGTTATATGAGATATTTGAACTTGCATATATATTAATAGCACAAGATATAAGATTAATCTTTTGAATAATATTAGACAAATATTAATATAAACTATATTAATTCCATTGCCTTGATAAATTTGTGGCATGTTCATAAAATGTATTTTATAAACATCTTTTGAGGGGGAGAAATTCATTCTCTCTAGCCACATATTGCACAATTATCTATCATCATAAAAGAAAGGGATATTGTTGAGTCTTAAGGATTATTCCCATAATTTTGATGATCACAAATAAGTGAGCAATAACAAATTTAAACAAACTTTGTGTTTTAAGTGGTAAAATAGGCTAAATATTTATTGGATCTTCAAAGACAAAGAAATCAAGTCAATTAAAGTTAATATTTGCAAAATTGAAGTTGTTCACAGCCATGAAGCATATTGTCACGACCGTGAAGGTATTAAAGTGCCAAAGAATTCAAAAATCAAATTAATATATGTCAAGACAACAGTTCACTGCCATGACTAGGCATGTAACGCCTGTGAAGGTCAAGTGCAATAGTCAAATTAATTCATGTCTTGTAAATAACTATTCATGCCCGTGAAAGTCGAGCTACAAACTTTTGAATTTCTAAAATTAAGAAATTCACGCCCGTGAAGCAACCTATCACACCTATAAAGATTTAGAAATATGGCTGTTTCAGCACGCTCCAAAGTTGTTGAACAACTAGTTTTTGAATTAATGCATCCATAACGACTAGATTTCGAATGAACTCTATAAATAGATGATTCTCCTTAAGGAAGAACATGAATTAGATCAAAAAAGCTTCATTACATTGAGAAATCCTTTAGAAATCTTCTTTGAGATTTTATGCATTAATCTTTGTATCATTTTATCTTGTTCTCATTTTTCTTTTGTAAACCTCAAGTGATCTTGACTGTGAATATTTTATTTTGTCAAACAATTACTCAATAGTGTATTAAAGTAAGTTGGGTTGGGATTAAAACACGTGTAAGGGTTGTTGTGTGAGCCAAAAATACAAGGAATTAGTTTTTATGTTAACCAATCAAAATACAAGAGAATTTGGGTTCAGTATGATCCGAGTGAAATACCTAGTTTGGAGTGAGCTAGCAAAACTCCAATGTATCTTATTTAGTAGATAGTAAAAATATCCAATTGCAGTTGAGGAAAGGAGTAGGATTAGTTAACACTCGAACCTCTATAAATCGTGTGTCTAATATTTCTTTCCATACTTTTTTTTGTGAGAAATTTTAATTATCCACCAATTCATCTGCCTCCCTCCCCTCCTTCTTAGTGATTGTCTAGGCAACACTGTCCACCAGTACTTACTTTTTAGATCAAGATAAATTTTAGTACTTTCCATATGCTTTGCATATCTGATTTCATGTGCTTCCTAATGAATTATGTCTCAACTCATCAATACTGGGCACACATAGGCAGCCCTAATAATATAATCCACCATCTAGCTCACTTGTATACCCTAGTCTCTCCCCCTTAGAGACCAACTAAGTTGTCTCAACAAGCTTATTATCATGCCTATATGAATCTATAATCTCCTAATTAAGTGTAGGTTGGATGTACAACTCTGTCACCATCTTCATACTTAATGCATTGGCCACAATATTGGTCTTGCCTGGATGGTAGTCAATGACATAATTATAATCTTTTATCAACTCAATCCACCAACTCATCTCATATTAAGGTCTTTCTATGTAGGAATATATTTCAAACTCTTATGGTATGTGTAGCAAAATATTTCTCCATATAAAGATAGTGGCACCATATCTTCAATGCAAACCCTAAGTCATGTGTGGGGTAATTCTTTTCATGTGTCTTCAACTAACTGGATACATATGTTATTATGTTGCCTTTTTGTATCATTACACATCCCAATCTGTTATGAGAAGCATCATTGTAGATGACATACTCTTTACCAGAGATTGGTTGTATCAAAACTGAAGCCTCTATTAACATCTTCTTAAGACTGTCAAAATTATCCTAGCATTTGTCTGTCCACTCGAATTTTACATCCTTATAAGTCTGGTTAAGGGAGAAGCAATCATAAAAAAAAAAGAGCCTTTTAACAAACCTCTTGTAATAAATAGCTAACCTAAGGAAATTATTGATCTCTATTACATTGAGAGGAGGCTTTCAGCTCATAACTGCTTCTACCTTGCTAGGATCAACCCTCATACCATGTGTTGACACAATGTGTTCTAGAAAAGCTACCTCATCAAGCCAAAATTTTCCTTTCGAAAGCTTAGCATATAATGCATGTATCTAATTTTGAACATTATCTTAGCTATGTCCTCCATTCTAACTCTCAACTTGTGATACCATAATCTCAAGTTAATTTTATAAAACACACTTGCACCCTTCAACTGATCAAACAGGCCATCAATTGTGGTAATGGATATTTGTTCTTGATTTTCACCTTATTCAGGTGACTGTAGTCTATGCGTAGCCTCATATACCTATCTTTCTTTTTCACAAACAACACTAGTGCACCCTATAGAGATATACTCAGTCTAATGAAGCCCTTGTCTAATACTTCTTGAACTAAGCCTTAAGCTCTTTCAACTCAGAAGTTTTCATTTTGTATGGTGCTATTGATATGCATGTTGTGCCTAGGGTGAGCTTTATTGAGAACTCAACCTCTCTATTGAGTGGTAACCCTAGTAGATAATCTAAAAAAACATCTAGGAATTCTCTAACTGTAGGGATATCCTTAAATTTTAGACCTCCCTCTCTGTTGTCAACCATATGAGTTAAATAGACTTAACATTCCTTTCTCAACATTCTCTCAGCCTTTATCATAGAAATAACCCATAGAGGCTAGTTGCCTTCCACTTTCACCTCTTCCTATTCAGGTGTTTTAAGCACCACAAATTTTACTTGACAATCAACAATTGCCCCATTCTATGAAAGTCAATCCATGCCTAAAATGCATCAAACTCATGAAAATGTAGCTCTATCAAGTATATAGGGAATTCTCTCCCATGAACAACCAATGGACACCCTCTATATACCCGACTCACTATCATACTATAACCTAAGGGGTTTGTTACTTCAATCTCATATTCAAGTTTCTCACTAATCATATTATGGTGTCTAGGTGTGCTCATGAAAGAATTGAAGCAACACCCGAACCATGAATACTTGCACATTAGGCTAAACCTGAGCCCTAGTGTTCAGAAAACTATGGCTCTCGGTATTATCGTACGGTATTGTCTCTATAACCCTCATTTTAGTTTTTCAATTGACAGAGAAGTAGCCCAAGTTAGAGTCAGACGAGACACATATATGTATGCATGATACCCCATTGCCCACTTAGGTCTAGAAATGCCTAAACCTAAGCTCTAATACCACTAGATGTAACAATAACCTATATAGTAAGATGAAATCACACTATACAAACGGATGTCATATGACTGTATCCAAATATACCTATCTAACATGCATAAAAAATGTTTATTTTCCATATAGTTTATAATCAAATAATATATGAACAATTTCCTGAATCCAAATGTAAACCCAATCCATATTCATTAAATAAACTAGTTGGAGCATAAACTAGCCCTTTATTACAAAAAAAAAAATTCAACCTATTTTAAAATAAAGTAATTTAATCAATTTCAATTAAATGTCTGACTTCATTGAAATATAATTCAAATGTCTATCTCTATCTCATGTCATGAGAAATAACAATGAAAATAAATGAAATAAAAATAAACTAACCTAATAAGAGTCTACTCTGATTGCTCTAACGGGCTCAAACTCCTCTTCTGATCAACTCAACTATCTATCAGTTTTATACCTACATACAAGGAAACCCACACACTAAGCTAGTGAAAGTTTAATGGTACATATAAACATAAAAATTCTACATGTATTAATTTAATCATCACAACATATATATATGTACATTCTTGTGTGCTCGACCATGCCATCATTTAACAAAATACTTTGTACAAACTTAGTCTATTGAATTTCAAAACATTCATATCATATAGTGCATAAGTGAATCCACAACATCAATTTTGTTTAGCATTTATACCATATAAACAAATTCCATTTCCTAGTTTCATATACTCGGTTACTATTTTTTCTTATTCCTTTTAGAATATAATTGAATCTAATTTCCATATTTCTAACTTATTTTCTTTATTACTGGTTTTACATTTTATTGTCCAATACTCTAGACCTAGACTATTCGAATGTGTATTATGAAACAAGAGCGCTTTAACCCAAGCTTAAGCCACCCTGCTCAGTAACTGTATTTGTCTATATAGTGCTCAATCGAGCTTCTTAAGTCAAGATCACTCTAATTAGAGCTTAAACCACCTTGATTGAATAAAATATAAATACTGCGTGCATATGGGATCAAGGGCGCTCTCACCCGAGCTTAAGCCACCTTGCCCCTAAATAATAAATTCATGTGCTAGATATATTATAGTATCGTAACCCCCTCAATTGCATATCATCTATCTTATGTTAGTCCACATATATATAATGGCCATAAATAATTAAAATTTTGTTATCTATACCATTTATAATTCATTTCATAACATAACATGTTCCATGTTCGCCATATGATACTTTGTAATTTATAGCACATAATTTATATCCATCTTCAAAATCAAGTTATCATTTTGTATACCATGTCATTACATCATGCAAGATAAGTGTGCATGCCAAAATCATGTAATTTCATCATAGAAATACAAATACAAATTTTTGGTTGCAAGGCATTCACATCTATGAAGCCTGTTTTCATAGGTTGTCTATCGTGACTCATCTGTGACTAGTTCTGTATGAACATTCATGGGTGTGAATCTTGATTTATGGTCGTGAACATCTTTTGTGTAGCCATTCATGGGTGTGAAGCCTTCCTTTACGGCCATGAAAGTGCAGTCTGTGTCAAAGTTTAACACTATTTTAAGGCAGTTATGCACACCACATGCAAAGTCTCTAATGCTAACCATTGTTAACCATTCCTATCAACATTTTCTAGCATATTTCATCATTTCAAAGCTATGATCATGAAAATTACCATACTTAATCAATTAAACTAGATTCCATACCATAGTTTTCATTATGAAAACATTGATACCTACTCAATTACCATACTTAATCATCAACTCAATCATATCAACTAACCAAGTTTTAGAATAACATCTCAAGTATCAAAACATGCCAAAAATCGTAATCATAGCACAATTATTCACACCACATGCCAAAAATATAAATTTAAATGCATATATGTACAAACCATTATTAGAGTCTAAATTTTCAAACTCTCTCGCATGCCTAAGCTGTCATATCCACTAATTTAGGCCCCAAGTCGCGCATGTTACTAAACTGATGCATTGAACCAATTGAAGTATAAATTCAAATTTTGATTGAAGAAAATTAAAATAAAGGTAAATAATTATGAAAAATCCTAATAAAGTGTTTAAAGTGCTTAAAGATATTAGATTACAGTAAAGGACTAAATTGCAAAAATTTGACAAGTTTTGAGGTCAATTTGCAATTTACTAAAAATTGGAGTATTAATTGGGATAAATACCATTTAAATATATATATTGGACATTAAAAACAAGAGTTGGCTAGCCACCCCATATAAAAAGGGATTAAGGTGTTAATTAAAACAAAAATATCAATTTATGGTCAAAATGGTGGACCTACATGTGGAAATTTTGTTTCTTCTTTTTCTTTCTTTTCTTCTTATTCTTTACGACCTTTTAACTTCATTTTCTGCATCCTAAAATCATCTTCACGCCATCCACTCTGACCTCCATAGCCAGGACTTTGATACTGGAAAAAGAAAGGAAGAGAAAAGAAGGAAAATAACAAGTCAAAGCCATTTTCATGCACAACAACACTTGGAAAAGCTAAGGAAGGGAAGAAGGAGGCGAAAGAAATATCCAAGGTGGTGATCAAGAGGAGAAAAGAGTATAGGTAAAAAGCTCTCCATCTCCTCTTTTATCTTTTCTTAAGGAAGTTCTAGTTTTGAGCTCTTATAAAGCTTATGAAGGATGAGAGAGTTTAGGGTTTTAGTAGGGTTTTGGAAGCTTGATAAAGGTAGAGTTTTGATGGTAATATTATGATGTTATAGGAGTTCCAAGTAGCAAGGAACAAGTTCAAGCTAGTAAAGGAAAGGAGAAGGCTACCTAGATCAAGTGAAAGAGAAAAGATTAAGGTTTGTACATAATTTAAGGCAATAGCCTATAATTTTCTTATAAATGGCATGATATGCATGTATAATATGTTAGTCAATGAATAAGTTGCATTGATTATGATGTATAGAATGAAACCAAAGGTTTAGATATAAGGAAATAAGATTTCATGATATGTGATTCAAATAATACATATTAAGAGAATTGAATGTTGCTTAAAGGAATTTATATGAATTAAAATATGATAGGTTAAGTAAAAGACTTTAGAAATGCATAATAAGGTATCAGTATGGCTTTAGGAAGCTTGAAATGGGAAAGGAATATGAATATGCATATTTTCAGCTGAAGTCACAAGCATGATGATATAGTCACGAGCGTGAATTTGGCTTGGAAATGGAATAGAAACGTTCATGGTTTGAGTAATGATTTGGACCACGGGTGTGAACATATCGACCATGGTCGTGAAACTAGTTGTTCACAGGCATGAATGAGGAATCACGACCATGAATGTTTTGTTTCCATTAAATGTATTATTGATATGCAATAAAGTGATTCGATTAGTAAAGGTCAA
This sequence comes from Triadica sebifera, assembly GCA_023653625.1. Taxonomy (NCBI): domain Eukaryota; kingdom Viridiplantae; phylum Streptophyta; class Magnoliopsida; order Malpighiales; family Euphorbiaceae; genus Triadica; species Triadica sebifera. The sequence continues at coordinate 4,157,091 of CM042911.1, read as the reverse complement.
GAGATATTAGATGCTCTATGACATGAATGTTTATGTGTTTAAATAAGGATGAATGAGATGTTGCTTGATATATTATGTGATTTGAATATTCATGAATAAAAATAAAAGATATGTAATTAATTTTGAAATGGATATGCCCATTACTCTAATCTAGGACTAGAAATAGGATAGATGGCATGCCATTATGGGGGCGAACGGTACCGTAAAATATGAGACGTATTCCTCAGTCAATATGGCTTTAGCTCTGGGATGCCATTGGCTTGAGATGCTCAGTTGAGTATATACAGATTGAGGATAAGGTGGCTTTAGCTGTGGGAGTGCCCTTGGTCCGGTAATTCATATATAATGATACATTACTCAATCAATTAGGCTTTAGCTCTGGGAGCACCATTGATTTGAGAAGCTCGGATGAGCCAGATAGTGGACAGAGTGACTTTAGCTTTGGAAGCACCCCTGATTTATAACTCGTATCCAATTAGTCCAGTTTAGAGTGATATGGGAGAACCATTGGAGTTTAAGTTAAAAGATAATGTATGATATGATAAAAAAAATAATGTAGTATACCAAAGAAATGAAGTGTATAATGTATGATTAAAGATAAAAATGTGTATAACTTCGTATATATCTATAATGCTCATAATTAGTATGAAATAGAGATATAAGGAATAGAATTGAATGAAAAGATGTTTGTGCATATAATAACATATGATAATGCTTATTGCATGACATAGTATATTGCCTTAATTATATGCACCACTAAGTCTAGAGCTTAGCATGTGAGTTTTCCTTGTGCACAAATATAAAGAAGTAGTTGAAACTTGTAGATAAAACTAGTTGTGGCCTAATTTAGTAAAGAAGTTGATAATGAAAACCGTGGGTCATGACTCTTTTGTATTTTATATTTATATTTTTTTATTTTGGATTTATAAATTATCTTCTATGGTTTTATAATTAACTTAAAGTTTTGTAAATATTATCTTCCGTAAATAAAATGTACATTATCTCTTTCATATCATTGAGCATTGAGCTAAAAATATGTATGGCTTTCTAGCATTTAATAAAATAATGATTTGAAAAAGTCGGTGTAGCGCTCCCTTGTCTAGGCACTTGAGGCTGGAGTGAGGGGGTGTTACATAAACTCTCTAATGGGTATCTCCACCTTCCTTTTTGTCCTCTAACACCATATCAAAATCCAAATTATATTATATTCAATATATGAACCATCTATATGTTATAAACTAACCAAATCTTAACTTAATCTATCACCATAATTCTTTAATCGTCAACTCCCATTTAAAACTGAATTAAACTAACAGAAGAACAATGAAATCATAATTCTTACCTCTATTTTGTAGAATCATAAAAGATTTTGGTTCAAAAATTTATTTCTCTTAGTTCTGACTCTATGTTATGGTGAAATCCATGATTCTACTCTATTTTAATCATATTTATGGTGGGAATTTCATGTAATCAAAGCTAAAAATCAAGGTAATATAATGAAAATCATTCCTAGGATTCAAAGAATCTGGTAGCTAGAGTTTTAGGTGGAAAATTTGTGAGTTTCTGTCAAAAACACAACTTTCCAATTTAAATTATAGTTCTTCATAGGCATGACTATGTGTGTCACGACTGTAAAGCTCCTCAGCTTCAAAATTTCAATTTCGCAATATTCACAATTGTGATGTTATATTCATGGGTGTAAACACTAGAAAATTTCACTTTTTATAAACTGAGTGGCGAACAATTGAAGTGCCAGTTTTTGGTTCTATAGATTAGATAAACTTAGTTTCAATAGTTCCATTTTCCTTTTTTAGAAACTTTGATTCTTGGTATTGAACCGACTGAGCATTGCTTTGGATTCTCTCATAGTTTGTCACATATGTTTTAGGTATTTAGCCCTAGAAATTTGTATGGGCACATGAACACAAGTAGGGACTTTATATGCATCTTCTACTATCAATAAAGCATCATTAGATACTAGAACAGCTAAATCCAATGCATCATTTTGAACCCTATAAATTAGCTGATAATGGAGTGTTGTAGTAATGGTTGTCATGACTTTGTGGAGTACCAGTGATTTGAACTTATATTATTAAGACTGAAAGTACATGAGAATCATTAAGTGATATATTAAAGTTTAGAAAGAAAGTGAACATAATTGTACCTGTATTTAGTATTGTTTCTACAGTACTAATAATAGCATGTTGATACTGCAAATACATTGTATCTAACAAGACAATTCGAATAAAGATAGGAAAACCTTTCCTGTCATGGTAAGAAAGTATTAATCTGATAGCTCCAAGTGAATGTGAGAATAATCATAACGTTTCCAAAGAGTTAAAAATTTTGATGGAATTTGCAGTAAAACAAATTGTTCTTCTCCTGTAGCCTTAATGGTTCGATGATCAAAGGAGGAAGACTAGACATACTCCTTTACAGATTTAGGAGTTCTCCTGACCAGTGATTTTATATTGGTCTTCCAAGAAGATTTGGACTAGTCTATGCATAATAGGGATTAGGACAATAAATCTCAATAATTGGAGTTTTTTGCTCATCTGGAATATGTTGAAACTCATAAAAAAAAAAAATCTAATCGATTACTAGTAGAAGTTCTAAAAGAATAATGTGAGAGTTAAATAGGAGCAATTACTGATGCTAAGGGAGTTGAATTTGTCTCCATAAAGATAACAAGATATGTGAGACTCCTCAATTTATCATTTGTGTAGATACATACCTAATATATTTTCTCTTAAAAAAGTCATTTATTTTTTTAAAATATTAATTTATATAAGATAAAGTAAATTAAAAAGTAAAAATATATAGTCTATTGGACTTATAAAAAAAATTTACTGTATATTTAAATATGCTCTTTAAAATAAAGAACACTATTTGAGATGCTCTAAATAGTTAAATTTCACTTTATTCTAATTGTAATTAATGCATTTTCACTTTTCTGTACAAATTATATTTTTTTATTGATATATTTTTTAAAAAATATTTTTCTATTTTTTTACAATAAAAGTCATTTACATTTTTCTTTTCATAAATATTAATTTATTTAGGATAAAGAAAAATAAAAAGTAAAAATATATAGTCTATTGGATTTGTAAAAAAATAAATTACTCTTTATATTTAGAGATTTTGAACACAATAATTATGTCCAAATTGAAACCTGGATCAAACTGAACAATCAAATTCCTAAATCCAAGAACTAGCCACTTTCCTGTTTTGGTTAACGAATAAAACCTAGAGCTTACTTTTAATAAAGCCAGATGAAATGTGCTTGAACCAATCCAATAATGATAAAGATGTATGATTTAGTCCCTGTATTTGATTTTTGTTTTCTAAAATTTAATTTCTGAAAATTTTATTTTATACATTTAATTTTAAATTCTTATTTTCATGCATACAGTTCAAATTTCGTCCAACTCCTGACTAGTCTAGATAATAAAAATAGTAAAATTAGAAATGAATCTTTTTATTATGTTGTTTTTAAATCAAAAAGAGTAACTTTATCCAAATCCATGAAACTCGTCTTTTTTATAATCTCATGCCATCATCATAATTTTTTTTCTTTTATCGTCAAATTATATCTCATTAAATTATTTTTTGCAGTGACAACAAAATTTCTTTTAAATAGAGACTATATGATGAAAATAAAAATTTTAAAATTAAATGCATAAAATAAAATCTTCAAGAATTAAATTTGATGAAAATACACAAAATACAAAAGAGAAAATTTGCATTTTTTTTCCTAAAATAAAATTGCCCAAGTGCAGAAAGATAGGGTCCAGAAATACCAAATTTTGCAAATGTAAAATGTTCAAAAAGAGAAACAACTAATGCAACAATTGAACTCCTGATAACCACACTCGTTGTCACACACTAAGATCACAACGCAATGGACTTTCCTCGTTCGTTGTAAACTAGTACTCTTCTTTTTTTCACCTTTTTTTTTGGCACAATTACACAAGAAGCTTCCAGTGACGAAATCCTGGAGAGTTTTATCGTTTCTTTCAAGATATGCAAGCAAACATACATTCAAAAACTCTAGCAAAAGACCTAGTTCTGAAAAAGCCGAGAAAGATGATACTCCACTCTACAAACCAATTCTCCCCTCTTCATTAGACTGAATCATATAAAGAATATTCGATGTTTTACAATCTGCGGCAAGCCTCTCTTGGACCCCAGTAAAATTCGTAGACTATACTCATTACAAAATTTTGAGAAAGGCAAAAAAAAAAAAAAAGAATAATTGCTACCCTTAACCAAAAATTATCATTACAACTATTAACCACCCCAAATGATTTCCATCCATTTGAAATGAGCACACCTTGGACCGTAAGCCAGAAGCCCCTCCCCTCACACAAAAGATGTCCAGTGTCCCCACCAGGCAACCGCATAAAAATGGCGACTGAAACAAGGAGCCTCAAAAAAAAATTTTAGAATAAAATAAAAGCAGCAAAATGGTAACACAGACACAAGAAAGGCCCCTTCTGACATAGAATTGGCCGGACTCATCGAACAATTAATACCCCAAAACCATGGTAGAGAGGATTGCAGCAAGTAGTTCCCCAATCCCACAATCTTCTGAGCAAATAGGAAATTGAGAACGCAATGCACCAATAAATCTGATACTGAAAACTCTCCAAGGGCCACGGACCTCTATGACTTGAACCAACCAAATGCTTCAGAGGACTGGCTGTGACTCTTAATCCCACTCTAAGAACATATTCCTAAATGAATGGAATAGCGGCAAACACAAAAGCAATGCAAACTGAAGCCAGCGTGTATCACCAAGGCTTAAGTTATGATGCAGCAGCAGCTGATGCCCTCTCCATTCTTTCCTTTTCAATCTCTGCTCTCCTCTGTTCAGCATGCTGAGCAACACCATTTGCAAGTGACTGGTGATGAAAGTCCAATGTCCGAGTAAGATTCTGGAACCTCACTGGATCTGATGCTTGCAAGCCTAGATTCAAAGTAAAAGATAGTGATAAGAACAAATCTTGTCAACCAAATAATAGAATGTCAAATATAACATATAACGGGAATATTTCTTCACCTTTCATAGTGTCCACAAAGAAAATGAAAGGGTCCAACTCATCAATTGGTGACTGCAGCTCTTCATCATCACTGTAGTCATCATCTGAGTCGTCATCATCCTCATCATGTGCATGGAAAGCCTTTGCCTGTCAAATCCATATCAGTAGGTTATGAACATGAGACACCACAAGATTGTGAATGAATGCAGTGTTTAGGTGGAAAGGATTCTTAACAGGAAAAATAAAAAAAAATCTGTGGACAAAGAGAAAATCACTTCCCAAGACAAAGGATAGTATTCATGGATGTTGACGGATCCCATTAAATGAAATCCTTAAACCTTGTCATTTGGAATCCCTCATCAATTGGATTTCTCTAACATCTTTTCATTACAAAATCTCTTCACCTCCATGGTTTGATAAAGTACCAGACACAGAGAATTAGATTCCAAAGTCCATGGATCTCAAACCCAAGGTTTTTTATCCCATAGAATTTGAACAATTCACAAATTTTATATGTTCTGCCAAAACCCACTCACTTGGGCTCTAACCAAAAAGATTCAAAAGGATTTTACTGTTAGTAGAATGAACATTAGATGATTTATAACAAATTGAGGTTCAGGGTAAATTTACAGGTTATTAAGTTAAGAGACTATGGGCAAATTTACCAGATATATCTTAATAACAAACAAAATAAAAAAGTGTACATAAGATGAACCAGCCCAAAATAAATGATGTTGGAAGATTAGCAAATGTAGTACAAAGCATCTACAAACTATTGGCCAATTATTAAGATCTTCTAAGACACAATAATGGTACAAGTCTTTGCAAGAAAGTGGCTCCATCCTTTCTTTACAAACAAAACAAAAAAGTTTACATAGGATGAACCAGCTCAAAATAAATGATGATGTTGGAAGATTAGCAATTATAGTGCAAAGCACCTTCAGACTATTGGCCAATTATTAAGATCTTTTAAGACAGAATAATGGTATAAGTCTTTGCAAGAAAGTGGCTCCATCCATTTGTTTTTTCAGTCCAGAGCAATAAAGAATCAGGGTACTAAAGAAATCTCAGCACCCAGCATGCAACAGAATGTGAAGCTCATTGAAGTTAACATGGATCAGCGTATTATTTTATTGATTACCACAGCAATTCTAGAGATTATCATTTGAGTAGTCATATCACAATGAAAAGCAAGTTTTTGAAAGTAAGACAGCCATTAGTTTATCCTCCACCAAATGCTTCATTTTAGTTATTGATCTGCCTCTCAAATTTTTATCAGTGTTTTGACTCTATTACAAATACCCAATTAGGAACTTCCGTAATGGCCCTCCATTACAACTAGCAAATGCAATGTAAAATAAGTTCAGTGTTTTAACTTGATTACAAATATCTAATTAGGAACTTCCACAATGGCCCTCCATTACTAGCAAATGCAATGTAAAATAAGCTAAGTAGAAAGAGGAAAGAAGTAATGCTGCAAAGAGGCAATGAAAAATCAGGTATCCCGCTAAGAATTAATATTTTTGAAAACAAAAATGGAACTGCTAAATGTACACACCTGTGCAGCTAACTTTTGCAGCTTAATGCTGTCAGCTTCATCCCCATCCTCAGCATCAACTCCCATGTCCTTGTCAGATCCATCACCATCATCTTCATCGTCAGTTTGGAAACCATCCATATCATCATCATCTTCAGCTTCTTCTTCCTTTGCTGCTTCTGAGTCCCGCAAGCAATAGCCATAATAGAGTGTTAATATAGCAAAAAATTTAGAAATCCCAAAGCACAAGGGATACAAAAGAAAGGGAGGAATAAAGGGAGAGAGACCTGCAACTTGATCCTTGTAAGCAATTAAGAGGTCAAGTGTGGCCCTGAAAACACGATCCAAAGCCTCTCCAGGTAATTGATTTGCAGGAAGTGCAAGAAGAGATGTCAACCCCAAGCAACAAACTTTCTTGTCATGCTCCCTGAGAGAATTATTTTAGATGAAGCATAAAAATCAATGCAAGAGTACAATATGAAAATTGCTTCAACCATAGTAACCCAACTCACAACTTTATCAGACTTCTAAAGCCAAATGAAAGAGAGAAATGAAGCACAAGACAGATTACCTTTTAAAATTAACCCGTACACCACTCTTTTTCACTTGTTGCAACATTTGGAACCAAAGGTTAAAGATATCAGTAGTAACACCAAGCTTTTGCAGTATGCTTAAAGTCAAAGCAGCATTATAGTAGAGAGCATCTGCAATCTGTAACAAAATATACAACACATCATATTAAAAATAACTGTCAATTTGATATTCAATGAATCACACTACATTACAGCACTTATCTATAGTATTTTGACCATGTTCACATTCAATATTGGGCAGGAAGATAGGGACGGGAGAACACAAACTCAAACAGATTATTTTTACATTAAAAAATCAAAAACTTTAACAAAACAGCAATAAAAATGAGCTCCTGAGAATAGCATGATAACCAACACATGATCCTTACCAATTGCATGAGAAGACATTTCAAATATGATTTCTCTGCTCGATGTAGACGCTCAACTGTGATTCTAAGATATGGTTCAACCCACTGATCCACCTGGCCTCTACAGTTCTGGAAAACCACTTCAATCAGCTTTGGTGCAGGTTCAATATCATTGTCCTCCAAATTCCTATCTGCCATGATCTGCAAAAATAGGAATAAACATTAACCAGATCAGCCAGCAGCCAAAGCAAATCTATGAAAGATATCTCATTAAATCACCCAAAACAATTTAGACAGCATTATGCATCAAAAGAACTGATGGTAACAAAGAACTTCTAATCATGAATATGGAACTCACAGATGAAATCATCTTCCAAAGGCTTTGTTGGTAATCTGGATCCTTGCATGTAAGGAAATGTGCAGTTCCCCTTGATATGTAGTTATCCAAAGGAACCAAAATATCTGCATCAGAACTCAACATGGTGAGCAAAACAGAGGAAAGGTTCTTCAAAGATATTACAGTCTGAAATTGTCAAGTACAACACAAAATTAACAGCAAAATATCAATACAAAATAAAAATCGAGATTGAGCTTTTCATCTGAGGTAAAATAATAACCACTAGCATAACTGCCTAAACATTTTGAACAACAAAATAACTTGCAGCAATTAACTAATACATACTTGGAAAGAAATCAATAGCCCAATCAGCCAGTGCTTCCATCATCAAAGGCCATAGACTCCACATTTCCAGAGATATTGTTGGAGAGAAAAAGGTCATGTATGAGACAATTTCCAGAACTTCTTCAAACACCTCTGGAGAAATACATATCCAAGAAATGACCTTTTTATTTGTCAATCTGAATAATAAATCAAACTACAACCTAATATCAAGTCCATCAAAGATCACAAAGTCCAAACCAAAATTTGGGGCTTAAATGGATCACTAAATTCTAGTTACATCAATAGGGAAACACAGTTAAATCATCTTGTACATTGAGGAAATAGCTTTGAAATTGAATCAATGCATACGAAAGACAATGATCTGCAATTCCAAAACCCTGGTTAACTTACACTGGCATGTAAAATTATGTTACAAGCTGATACAGCAAATTTATTTTAGTCCCAGAAGGTTATCTGTTACATCCCCATGAAACGAAACCCAAGACCAGCAGAGTTGATATGGCTGAGACTTCCATGAGAGGTCATCAAAGAACCAACTTTGCAAAGGGGGAAAACTGTTGCACCAGCAAACACAACTACAAAATGATCCCTCAGGATCACACTTATGCTAGCACAACCACAACAGCCAGAAAATTCTGACTGGTCTGAGGATCACAATAATAATTGCTAGTTACAATCATCCCAAGAAGCAAAGTCACAGGCAAAAGCTAAAGGTACTCACCCAGACAGAAAGCAGGAAAAAAATAAAAAGTAATGCCTGATTGAATAAATGCCTACCTTGACCATCAGTAGTCAACATTCTACGCATTATAGGAAGCAAAGTTGGCTCAATCTGGACAAAAAGGTTAGGAAGCCTGCTAACTGATTCAAGAATTGTGCTTATAGCACGCAAACAACCAACTGCTGCCAAAGCACCAGGATCATCAACTTCATCATCAGCTTCAGCAGTGTTCATACACCTCCAAAATGCAGCAGCCTGAAGTACAGAAATAATACATCAATCAGGGAGAACAGAAATTCCAATAGAAATGTTCAAGAGAAAAAATTTAACAAGCATTACCAAATTCTGGCATAACCCTAGAGCATAGGGTGCCATCTCCTCACCAAACTTGTCCACTATAGTCTCCAAAGTGAAGACCAGGTCCTCATTCTCCACCTCATTCATTAGTTTGAAGAACTCTAGAGACGAGAAAGAGAAAAAAAAAAAGGATAAAGATAAGAAAGCAAAAGGAACTAGGTCGACATAATTTTATACTATATAATTGGTTTACTTTATTAATTTTGTTGAGTTGAATGGGCAGGAGAAAGAAAACAACAGAGTGATATATAAATCAGACATGAAAAATGGCTGCACAAGCTTCATAAAGTTAATGATTGGTGGATATCCTACAAAAAAAATCGCTAAGCCATAATGAGGTATCAAAAGCAACATACCATCAAGCAGTTGAGGAAGAATTGGGCGGATTTCATTTAAATCTGCACAATAGTCAGCTCCACTAAGAGAGGAAAAACAAAGAATTAGAGACCCAGAATGCAATATGAAAGATATCAGAGCTACATACCCTTGCAAGCTTCAACAAAGCTTCGCAATGCAAAAACTGAATCAACACGAACAGGAAGCTCTGGATCACGCAACCCAGAAACAACACTGTGTAAGGCTTTACGAAAATTGTTCTGGTCAGCAAAGTTAATGTGGGCGTACTGTCCTGCAACCCATGCTGCCTAATAACCACAAGAACTAGATTAATAAATCAATACCTAAACATATTACGTTTGTCCTCCAAGGAAATATAAACATTTAACCTTTACTACCATCAAACTAAAAGAAAAAAGTGGAGATAAAATAAATCATCAATGCAAACAATAAAGATAAAAGAAAAGGCAAAAATAAATATTAGGGCAACATACCTTCGCTCTAAGATGACCGACTGGGCTGCTAAATTCAGGGAAAACATGTTGCACTAACATACGCTCCAGCTCAGATTTGTAGGGTTCAGTTTGTTTCAGTTTATCACAAAGTGCTCCAATAGCAAGCAAGGCACCATCTTTTTGGCGAAAAGGTTTGTATTCTACTGGTGCTATATCATATCTACACAGATTAAAAAAAAATAGTGAAACAGCACCTTTTAAGCGCTGACTTACATTAAATCCATTGTATAACCCAACTAGGAAGAATACCTCTTGAAAATTTCCACAATAAATTGAATGAACTTTTGAAGATTCTCCTTCCCACGTTTTCTAACCAATTCGCTGACAAAATCCATTGAAGCAGTCCTTGGACTATACAAATCTTCAATGATATCTGCAGCAAAGTAAATTATGCAAAAATCAGTATATCAAATTCTGTGTCAATCTAGCAAACAGTCCCAACTTTCAAGCTCACCATAACCCTTCCTAACATATTCATGAGGATCTTCATCCCATAGCTTTTGATCATTGTCATTGAAGCACATAAGAGGGAAAACTATCTCAAAAAGAAGAACATCAAGCCGCTGCTGCAGGAGATTATACATGCTATTCTTTGAGATACTGCATATATATGAAATTTAGTATCAAAAAACTACCCTTCAAAACAAACTGTAGCAGCAGTGAAGCAGATCAAAAAATCAATAATCCCAATGTACTCTGATTAACACTACATGATATAAAGATGCATAAAAAGAGAATATTCATTATTTCTCCTCTTTTTCTCAGCTAGCTACAAGGTGCATATGTTTGAAGACACAAACGTCAATTCTTTGGCAAAACGGACACATCAGAGAAAAATAAGAAAGGACGCCAAAAGAAATAGAAAATGAGCAACATATTACAACTCTTTCATGTTCTAATGTTCTAGAACCTAAAAAGGTATGTTCAATGATGGCATCTGCATCACATTATACTAGTCAGAACATGTAATCTTATAATGATGCATATGGGTCAATAGACATAAAATAAATAAAATGAGAAGACATGAGAAAATATAATGAGAAAAATGGGGATAAATAATTGCATATACCTGTTGCTCAAATACTGAAGAATCAGATTGGTTACTCTGTCAGGTAAATAACCACCAATTCGTACCACATTCAGCAAATTCAAGTGGCATTCCAAAATCTTTCCAGCATAATTTTTCTGAAACATTTGGGCAAAAGCTCTGTTTTCTTGGTTTTGAAGTTTCAAGTCTCCAAACCTGTATGTTTTCCAATGGTGAGAAGTCAAAACAAACCACCATACATCCTCCAATTATACATAAATTAATCTTAATTTGAAATGCACCTAGTATAAAGCCTGTTTAAAATGTGAACTGTCCATTTCTTCACTTTCCACCACCCCCATGACTTCCTGAGCTCAGGATCCACAGGCTGCCCCTCAACGGGGACAGGCCTCTCCAGAACATTTAAGAAAAGAATCATCCATGCATTGAAGACATTAGGATCAAATAGCTGCTTAGGAATCTCCAGCTGAAAGTAAATGACAATAAATTGGAAAATAAATCATTCCAGGAAAAAAAGGGACAACTGTACATGCTCATAGGAATTAACAAATAAAAATACAGCACTACAATTTTTTGGAAAATTGACTTGAAAAATCAATTCTTTGTCAACAATACTCCTACCTTTTACTGTGGCAGGAGTGCTAATACCAGATAACTTGTATAGGAATAAACTTGATTTTATATCTAAACCCAAGTAATAGATCTAACATTGCATGCATGGAAAACTGATAAATATCCTGATGCACATATAAAAACTACTTCAGCCACATTTCACAATTAAAGCACATGTTCAATAAACATATTATAAATTTATTACAACCTCAAAAAATCAAGGGATTATATTTATAAATCAACCATAAGCTTAAGAAAAGGATAAACAAAAGACGGGAGAAAATCTTTCAAGTCTGGACTTGCTAAAACAAGTAAATACCAGATAGAAAACTCAAAATGCAGATCAAAAGAATAGACCTCTAAGTATATTGCATGATAGTACACTAATAAATTTTTCAATCACCTGTTCCAAAATCATTTAATAAATCTATTGTTAGACATCAAACTTACATATATTGATGACCAGAATATTTTACAAATAAGCTTGATCAAATCCGCTATTTCCAATGATGGATTCGCAATCTGGACAAGCCTGTTAAAGATACTTAGAAGATGTGGGAATGTCTCCTCAACAATGTGATAAACAGGTATCCTCTCATCATCCGATTTGAATCTAAAACGATAAGAAATAAAGTATAAGATGTCAGAAATACATATATTAGCATCTGCACAGAATACAAGATAAATTCATATAGATTGAGATCAATTGATGGAATTCCAACCACCATTCCACATAGCACATTCAGTAAATGGAAAACAGAACAAAAAAACGTCTACTAATCATAATTTCACAGAATCTGCAATAGATTGATTCTTTCATAACCCCAAATAACACATTCAATTATCTTAAACAGAAAACCAAAAAGCCTCTAGTTAAGAACCCCAACATGTAAAAAAAAATTATAAAAGAAAAACAAATGGCACCAATGATAGAGTAAAGATAGAAGAAACATAACAACACCGTGGAGTCACCATACATATTATGCTTTTCAAGAGCATGGACATGAGAAACAAATGTTCGATCAGAAAATCTAAAAAGAGACACAGAGAAGATGATCTCCCACTTTTTCATTTTATTCAATTCATTGAACAGAGAAGATTCATTTTCCATGACAAGATCAGAGAGTCTTAAACTATACACAGCTAAGTGTGCATGCCAAACACATATTGACAAAAAAAAAATACTGCTCATTATTTGTTATTTTCATTAATACTTCAAAAAGAATCCAAGACAGAATGATTTATAGATCATCCAAACCTCTGAACAAAACCAAGAGAATCATATAAATTGCATTTATTTTTCTTTCCCTGACAGCAGGGTAAGGGCCATCTGATCAGAAGCTTGAGAATGATACAATTAGAAAAAGCAGCACATCCAGAGCAACCATGAACACAATAGACTGACATTATCTTCAGAATGAACATTAAAAGTAATAACCATAAGCATATCCTTACTCATATTTTCTAGAAAGAATCCGCAATACAAATAAAGCCCCATAAACTTGCTGATCTTGTAAATTATGCTTGATCCAGTCAAGAAGATGAGGCCACTGTTCCGGATAATCAGCATGGATAATTGTCTTGAGGCACTCACCCAACTGCACCCTATAAATCAAGTCATTTGATATTAGAGCAAGCAAAATCAAAGCCCCCTCCTAATGAATGTATTAAACCTAGAAACATCTTTTACATGCAGAACCAAGCACAGAAGAAATAGCAGACAATGCAAATGGAATGGATATTTGGTAAGATAAAAATAATAAAGCAACAAAACAAAACTTGAAAAATTAAAAGGATGTGTGCACACTGTAACGGAACTAAAGTTGTTACAAAAAACAAATTCAATGAAACAGTAGAAGATCTACCAAATTATACCTCAATAAAGGAGGAACCTGCACAACAAACACAAGGATATGATCCTTCACCATGTCTTTGTCACTTTGCAATATCTTCGATTGCTCATCTACATCAAATACAATAATACTTCACTATCAGTTTTAAGCACTTCAACAAGTTGAATATTATGTACGTGAGTGTTTGTGTAGCTTCTTAAATAACTAAGATAATAAAGAAATGACGAGGATACCAGGCTCATGAGGTGCCCAGTTCTTTGCAATGAAGTTCTTGAAATGAATACTAGCAACTTGTCGCACTGCCATGTCGCAATTATTATCCACGATGATCTGTAGCAACCTCACCAGATGCTGAGGAGTGAATTGATACTGCAAAAACATGCAATTTCAGCTATGACAGACTCAAATTGATCATGCATAATTGATGAAGAAACAAACACCGATAAAGCAAAATTCTAATCAAGTAAATAAAATAATCCATATCTAATTAACTAAAATCCAATCCGCCATCAAGTAAGACAATAACAAGCTAAAAGAATAATCAATTAAAGACGAGAAATAAGGAAACCTGATTGAGGTTTTGCTCGGCGGCTTTGCGTTCAGCAGGATTGGGACTTAGAGCCGCTTGGAGTGTAAGAGCGAGACTGGGGAGATCCATATCTGGAATCAACAAATCAAGTAAAACTAAAAATTGAGCTGGAAATTCGAAATTCAGGAATCGAGATTGATCTTAAAGCTATCTAAACCCTAGGTCGAGCCCAAACGGAAGCAGAAATGGCGTCTACTAGGGTTTAGAGAGAGAGAGTGAGGGATGCAGAGAGAGACAGCTAGACAGTGGGGGGAGTATTTAAATCGTTAGGGTTTTACGGTTAACTACAACAATAACAAATATATAGTCGCTACTCGCCTTACTACTCTGGTTGACTCAGACCCGGACTCTTGTACACAGGGAGGTTTCCTGGAATTTGGGTCTGTTTGGGAACGCGGATCAGATAGATACCAGTGCTGGAAGAAAGGAAATGACATGTCGTTTGAATGATAACTCTTTGATTATTAAAATGTAACGGCTACGTTTAGGAGATATTGTTCGGGTTTTAAGAAAGATTATTGAAATGTGGTTGTCCAAATAAATGACTTTCAGCCTAGTTTGCCTTCCAGACTGTCGAAGGACATGAGAAAACGCCTTCACTCCATCCGGCGGCATCTCCTCCTCCTTGACGTTATATCCTTTGTTTATTAGAAAAAAAAAAAAAAATTATAGACTTGTCATTGAAAATTAATTTAATAATATAATAAAATTTATTTAATAATTTTATTTATTTGATATAAATATATATTATTGTATGATTAAATTAATTTAATTAATAAATAAAATTTTAATGAAATCAAGAAAAAAATGAAAAAAGTTATTTATTTTATTTACTTTGACATAATAATACTGTGCAATGATAATTAGGCAAAAATTCACGCTTTGCACTAAATGGAATAAATGATTAATCTAATACTTATAGTTCTATAAAATGTGAAATATGTTAAATAAAATTTTTAAAATGATCTTGAAATATACTTATAGGTTTTCTTTTTTTTTAATTAAAAAAAGAGGCTAAAAGCTAATGCGGCACACTTTAGAAAAAGAGGTGTCCATCATGTTTTGCATCAGAATATCTTGAATGCTATTAGGAGCATCACTTAACTCATGATATTTCATAGACATGTCAAAAACCCATATTGGCCAAAAAAATAGCACACTGATTGGCTTCACAATAAATATGAGTTAGCTGCACTTCCTAACTCCAAGTGAACATATGTTGGATTTCTTAAATCAAGGTCATATGATGAGTTGGGCAAGGAGTATGTTTGTTAACTATATCATCGAGCAATTTATTATCCATTTTAATTAACATATTTTGAAAGCCATGGTGCCAAGCTAGCCTCAAACCATAAACCAAGTCCTAAGCTTCTATAGCTAAAATAGGATAGATATCAATATTAACAGTATACTCAACCAGTTACAACCCTTGGTCATTTTTTATCAAACCACCAATGGTAGATATTTCACCATTGCATCTTAAAGTACCATCAATGTTTAGCTTAACCCAACTCACTACTGGATACTTTCAGCTTATATAAGCCTCAATATAGTTATATCTTCCCATTAAAACACCATTGATTATGGCATAAGTTGCGAAAAAGATCTATGCCCAAGCCACAATAGAAGCAATAGAGTTAAAAGGCACAGAGAAAATATCTTTAAAAATAGCACAATTCATGTATTTCCATAAAACTCAGCTTGTTGTGCTAAACAAAACACTCCAATCCACCTAATGATGAAATTCCAATTTATTGAGCAAATTATCAACAACCATCGATTAAAAGGCAATGACATGAATTCATTGAGTTTATCCAAAGGCATAAGAGCAACTCAAGTGGCATAAGAGACATGACAATCTCTCAAAACATGTAGAAAATATTCCTCAACATTAGAGCAATGACCATATATATCAACTTTAGTCAGATATTGTCACCTTTTTTCTTTCCTCATTAGTGAGAAGGTTTCCATGAAGACAAAAACCAAATGAAACTGTGGATACAATCTGGTCCATTCCAATGCCAAACAATCTCCCACTTAGGATCTTTAGGGTTCCAATTATCATGCTCTAATAAAAGCATAAGCAAATTTAACTATAAATTTTCCATTAGAAGAACAAAGCCAATAGGGAAAATCACAACCATCAGTTGGGTTTGGAGGTTTAATAGCCAAGATATGTAACATGATAGAAAACCAAGATATTGTTAAATAGCAGTTCGCTTTCAATTGCCATTATCATCCACATACTCAAAGACCTTTATGAATTTAACATCTTTTGACTCCTCACCTTGAGTTTAGGCAATAAGCAGCCTTTCCAAGCCCGTCTAGTTGTCGAACTAGAAAGTGACACTACGACCATCTCCATGAGTCCAACCCATACCATTTTGAATTTGACCTATAAGAGAAATGATACCCGTCTAGTTTAGGCAATGTTTATTTTAGCTATGTAAACAATGGAAAGCTCTCACTACAGTGGAATTTAGTGTCATTTTCAAGCTGCCTCATGAAGTCTTTCTTAGTAAGAGTGAGGCAAAGGACTTCAAACCTTACACTGTATGGTATACCTTTGGAAGTCACTACAATTAGGATATGAAAAAGATTATATGCACGCATCTAAAGTCTTCAGTTTATCGCTACATCCATTGGTTCCCACTTATTGCATCTTTGCTAGAGACGACAATAATGGTTTAGTGATGAAGTTTGAATTGCTATTGTTCAAGTGGGCTCAGAAGTATGAGCCAGTTGCTCTGTCGAGGTGGTTTGCATCTCACCTCCTATCCATCACCATAATTCCTTCTAATGACATCCTTATTGGAAGTATGTCACTCATTTAGTGTGGAGCTTGAGTGTTTGGACCATTAGGATTATGTTACACCATCATCTCGATGTCTCATAGGGATTGACTTGATATCGATTCCTTCATTAAGATAAAAGTCGCTATCAGAATTGTCTTTAAGGATGACATCTATTATAGATTCAAGACACCTGCAAATGAGATTTTACAGGAGGAAGGTGAATCCAATGAGTTCAAGGCTACCTTACAAAGGAATCAGTAGAGAAAAAGAGCTAGAGTTTAGCCTTTTGAAGCCCTAGTAGATGGTATTAAGGCCTTAGCAGCTGGCGAGGCATCTTCCTCTACACTAGACTTGGCACAACAGTTGATGGCTTTCTTTTGATATCCTTTAGGTGAGCATGGATGATTTTCAACAGTCCATCGACCAAAAGATGGAGGATCTCAAAAATAGCATATATTCAAACATCATTAGTCTTGAGGATGAGGTGGCTTACCTTTGATATTAGCTTTCTAGAGACAAGCCTCGATTTTATCTCGTAGCTTTTAGTTTCTTTTTTTAGGAACTTTTAGGTTTATGAAGCTTTTGATGCTTTGATCTTTGTAATCAAAACTACATAGCTTTTTTGTTTTTAGTAATGTATTTGGTTTTTATATCTTTTAATGAGTTTGTCATTTCTTCTCTTTTGGTTGTTCTCTTTTTTATTGTGACAAAGAGGGAAAAGAAATACGCAATATGTAATATGTCTTATTTGCACGCACTAGTACAAAAAGTGTTATAGGTTTAGATCATATGTGTCAGTTTATTAAAATTTTGATACATATATAAAATGTGATAACATTTTTGTAATTAAAAATCAAAATTATGAAGAATATGTGTCGGTTGTTATATAACAATCTATGCGTACAACTAAGAGAGACTATATGTGTCAGTTAAAAATAGTGACCAATGCAAATAATCTAATTTTAGGCGTCAGTTATTTTATAATAACCGATGCGTATAGTATAGGCGCCAATCTTCTCATGAGACTGACACATCAAGCTCTCCTATTTATAATAAAAAAACAAGCCAACATTTCCTATCATTTTGTCATCTGTATTTTCTATCCCCTCTCCATAAACACTTATTTTTGCTTCTTTTGCTACTGTTGTTTGAGCCCCACCCACGTGGGTGTGCTATCGCTCTAAGTACTGCCCCACCCATGTCATAATTGTGAGCATCATTGTTTTGGTTCACGCCCCATCTCGTGCTAACACCGTACCAGGTGAGTTTTTTTTATTTAGTTTTTTTTCTATTTTTTGCTGCTTTCACTCCATTTTTGTATTTGAGTACACTTTCACTTAATTAGATTAACAAATATGGAGTACACTTTCACTTAATTTCTACTGACACTAGCACTCAACAGTACTCCATATTTGTTTTATTTAATTTTTTATATTCATTTGTACATATATTTTCTCTTTTAATTTAAAAAATTAAAAAATATAAATAAGTTAACATTATATTAATATTAATAATTTAATTATATTTGCAATTTTTAATAATTATGAAGATAAATTTAATTTTTTTATAAGTTTACTATTAAATTAGTTTTAGGCAACCATAAACTAAAAAGAAAAGAAAATAGAGCCATATAATTTGAAAATTAAAATTAAAACAATATCCCATAAATCAATTTATAATTTCAAAGAAATTATTTAAATAATTTTAATTTGATAATTTTGTCGACCAATGAGTTTTTTTATTTAGCTAAATCATTTTGAGCACGATCATGTTTGAGCTATTTATTTTAATTCTTGTATATCTATTTTATCATGTTAAAGTCTTGAAATTTTCATAAAAATTTATACTAGTTTATTTGAATTAATAATTAAAATTAATAAAACATGATAGATCCATGATATATTCAATAATAAATTAAAAATTTAAATTAAATTCCTTATCCCATAAGAAAATTATATTCTTACACTTTTTAAAAAATTATATTACACTTTAAAAAATAATATTATATGCATGATCAAAATTTTAATTAGAAGCAAAATTAAATTAAATTTCTTATCCCATACGACATTATATTCTTATACTTAAAATAAATAATATTATATTTGGTGATTTTTTCATGTATTTGGTTATATAGTTTATTTCTTTTTTAAAAAATCCTTATTTTGTCAAGTATGTTTGTTGTGCAATATTTTAAATATGAATGACATATAAATCAAAATAATTAAAAAAAGTGGAGTGAACCGAATTAATAAATTCTCAAATTTGATCCTAGAATTTAAACTTAATTCAAATTATTAATATTTTTAATGAAACTAATTTTATTAGTAATTTGATTTTATTAGAAAAATTAATCTAATTAAGAAATAATTTCATAATAATTAATGATTTATTTAATGTGTCTCATTACCAATTTGTGTTAAACTTAATTTTTATCATTAATGAGCTTAGATACTCATTAAAGATTTACTCATTAGAAGTAAGTCTTGAATAGTCTCTAGTTTGTGAATGTTCTTAAATGTCAAATCTCACTTAAGATATGAATGCATATATGATTTTTGGTTCCAAACAAATCTGTCATTTCCCTAATGTTCTCTGAGTACATATATAAATGGATCATTCTATTCACATTGTGTACATGGAGAACTGAGGAAAAATGTTACCAGATTTTTATTAGGATCAAAAACTATATGTGTTTATTAGTGAAATTTGACGTTTAAAAATGGGTTAGGTTGCAAATGTTTTATCATGATTTGTAAGAAATGAGGTGTATATTGAATCTTATTTTTCTGTAGTTAGATATAAATCGAAGTTAGATATATGGTATTCACACTACAGTTGAATTTTTGAATGGAGTTGAAAATCTTGTTAGACATGTAGAGGAAAAGCAAATAATGGAAAAACAAAAAAAAATGATTGTATATCCTTGTGTTGATTGCAAGAACATGAGAAGATTTCTTAATGTTTAAATAGTGAAATCTCATATAATAAGACATGGTTTTAAGGAATGTTACACACGTTGGATATGGCATGGTGAGAGTGTAATGCCTAATGCAAGTTCTAATAATAACAAATTTGTGAGGTAAAGAGAAAATAACATTAACTACGAAGAGAATGATATAGTGCATGACCGTATAGATAAGATGATACATGATACAAAATATTTTGTGGTAAAACTAGAATAATTTATCAGATTGTTAAGCGATTCTTAGAAGCCTTTGTATCCCGGTTGCACTAAGTTCACAAAGTTGCCAGTTGTGTTTAACTATGCAACTTGAAAGCGAAAATGAGTGGAGTGATAAAAGTTTCAAGTCGTTATTAGAACTTTTGCAAGAGATGCTTTCATATGGAAACAAGCTTCCAACATTTACCTATGAGGAAAAAAAAATGTGTCCTATGGGTATAGAATACAAGAAGATACATGCATGTCCAAATGATTGTATATTGTATCGAAATGAATATAAGAACTTGCATGAATGTTGTGGGGTGTCACATTACAAAAGAAGGAAAGTTTCTTTTGAGGATAAGAAAGAACCTCTAGTTAAAGTATTATGGTATTTACCTATAATACTAAGATTCAAATGCCTATTTGCAAATGCTCAAGATGCAAAGAACTTGAGGTGTTATGCAGATGGTAGGAAATATGATGGAAAACTCAAACATCCTGCAAATTCTTCGCAGTGGAGAATAATTGATAGAAGGTTCCCTAAATTTGATGGTGAAG
The DNA here is from genome assembly GCA_023653625.1 of Triadica sebifera. Lineage (NCBI taxonomy): Eukaryota > Viridiplantae > Streptophyta > Magnoliopsida > Malpighiales > Euphorbiaceae > Triadica > Triadica sebifera. The sequence continues at coordinate 4,136,343 of CM042911.1, read as the reverse complement.
TTAAGAATCTGAGGCTTGGACTTTGTATATATGGAATCAACCCTCAAGGCATACTCAATAGTTGGCATAGTACATGGCTAGTTCTTCTTGTCATTTACAATCTGCCTCCTTGGTTGACTATGAAGTGTAAGTATATTATATTGTTATTGCTAATATTAGGGCCCAAACAACCGAAAAATGATATTAATATTTACCTTACACCACTTATTGATGATTTAATATTGTTATGGGATGAAGGTTTATTGGTGTATAAAGCATACAATGAACTCATATTTACCTTACATGTTATGATATTTTTGCATTATAAATGATATTTTGTCTTATAGTAACCTCTCTAGGTATATAGTTAAAAAAGCAAAAGCGTATCCGATTTGTGAAGACAACACAATGGACCAATATTTTAATCATTGTCAGAAAAATATGTATATGAGTCATTAGACTTTTCTCTCTCCTAACCACCCTTATCATAAGTAAAAAAGTCCTTTTAATGAACATTCCAAGATGCGAGTAGCTCAATTGCTTTTAATTGGAAAGGTTGTTTATGAACATGTTAGAGATATTGATAATATATTTGGAAAAACCTATCAGCATGCTAAAAAGGGTAATTAGAAGAAGAGATCTATATTATGGGATATTCAATATTGGAAATAGTCACCAGTTCGACATTGTATTGATGTGATGCACGTGGAGAAAAATATTTGTAATGTTGTAATAGAAACATTGTTAAACATACTGGGCAAAATAAAAGATGATATCAAAGTTAGAAAAGACATGTTAGAATAAGCATACGGTTGGAGTTAGTACTGCAAGATACGGAAAAGAGGACGTATCTTCCCCATGCTTGTTATATGTTGTTACAAAAGAGAAAACAAGCTTTTGTGAGTGTCTTTTATGGTGTTAAGGATCCACATGGATATTCATCAAATATAAAAAGTCTCATTTCAATCAATGAATTGAAGTTGGTTGGTATGAAGTCTCATGATTATCATATTTTAATGCAACAATTCTTACGAATTGTAATTCGTGGCATACTACCAAGTCATGTAAGGAATGTTATTACAAGACTTTGTTTTTTCTTTAATGTAATCAATTGTATGGTGGTTGATCCTGATACTTTGGTTGAGATACAAGCTAATGTTACTGTTACTCTATGTCAACTTGAAATTTATTTTCCTCCTTCATTTTTTTGACATAATGGTTCATTTGGTTGTTTATCTGGTGAGAGAGATTAAATTGTCTAGTCTAGTGTATTTCAGATATATGTATCTTTTTGAGATATTCATGGGTATCTTAAAATGTTATGTGAGAAACCAATATTGACCAAAAGTTAGTATTATTGAAGGTTATTTGATTAAGGAGGGTATTGAATTTTGCACTGACGACTTATTAGGTGTTGAACTATTGGAATTCCTAAGTCTCTTCATGATGGAAGGCTTGAAAAGGAATGATTGGATTTAAAATGATATTACTTGGTGTCAAATGCATAAGAAAGCACACCTGTTTATGTTGCACCACCTTGTAGAAGTTTATCCACACTTAGAAGAGCTCATGAAAATTTTCAGGTGTTTGAATCCTTCAAAAGGTGAAATATGGTTGACAAATGAACACAATCATTCTTTTATTGGATGGTTTAAAAACTAAGTGATGCTTTAGTTGTCACAAGTGTCAGGGGATATAACTGATACTATTAAATGGTTAGCATATAGTCTTGTAGCGCCATCTAGCCTAATCAGGATTAACCTAGCTAAACGAGTGAGAACTACACAAATTGTATATGGAAAACCTGTGAAAATTTAAAACTTTTTCTTTGCACCATGGCCATGATGACTTGCATAAAATATAAAGTAAAGATAATTCTTGACTTAACATTTAAAATCAAAATTTTATAAAAATTATAACTAACCCTTGTCTAGGGGTTTACAAAAATACATGTCTTTAACATAAATTACTTAATCCTTACATTTATAGACATGTATACAAGCAAACAACCTCTTTTACTGTAATATGTACAAAATGCAAAAGTGTGACATAAAACATCACCAACCCTTGTAGGGTCTAATCTGCTACCCTTGATGTTGGGCTAGCTTCTCTTGATCAACCTCTATCTTTAACTACTAGGCTTTGACTTGTAAGGGCAAACACACGCATGCTAAGCTTTTGAAAGCATAGTGGTACATATAGGCATAAAAATTCCACATGAAATCAAACATTATACATAATCATGGCATCATACATCAAGTTATGTATAATTATCTTATCATATAATAAAAAGTCATGGCATTATATATTATATCATGGTATGGCATTGAATACATCAAATCATATGCAATCCTTACTTTATGATATTGAACAACATCATTAGACACATGAAGGTAACCATAACATATATTTTTAACAATGAAACATGTATACTTCATTCCTTAAACTTTCTTTCCATTTCCTCTATCCTTTCAATACTTTAGATCAATACATATTATTAGGATACAGGTTATGAACAAGGGCGCTCTTCGAGCTTAAGCCACTATCTATAATCATGGATGCTAGTCTAGGCTCCTTAAGTCAATGACGCTCTCTGAGCTTAAGGCATATTGATTGTGTAAATATGTAACTTTTGCATAAAAATAATTTCAATCATTATATGTGCTAGTCTAGGCTGCTTAAGTCAATGATGCTTTACGAGCTTAAGCCATATTGACTGAATAAATATATATAACTATGGTACCATATGCCCCTTTACTAGTGCACCATCTATCCCATTGTTAGTCTTAGTATCGATTCTGGGCTTTACTTGTTCATATTGCCTTTATTACACTTCAATATAACATTCATATCATATAGCATATATACTTTTTCATGCGAAAACTCATCATGTAACATTCTTGTGCTAGAAATCATATAGGCATACTTCAATCATATCATTTTGAATAATGTGCATAGCCATTGTATTGTAACCATTGAAACAATTAGTATATTTCCTTTAAAGCATGATTCACATGTGTGAATTATGTGTTCACAGCTGTGAAGGTTCATTCACGAGCACTCCTACCCATGAACCGAATCGTTAATTAAGTCACGAGTGCTTCTATCCATTTTGTATACTTTCTTCAGAGTTGTGAAGAATTTAGTCACGGGCATGATATTGCTTTTTTGATGAGATTCATGGTCATCAACACCTAATCACAGATATGAATATGGGTTTTCTAGCAGTTTACAACAATTAAAACATGCATTCATTACAAGTCATATGCAACGTCTCTAAAGCTCGTCCTATGACAACCTTTTTTCTGTCAACATTCATCTCAAACATGCTTTTAAAACATGTTAGAGCATCATACAAACACATAAAACCATATTTCAACTTAACATATCCTATCAATTCATTTAATACCTTTTTATGCATTTATGGTTTAACAACCTCTTCTTACCTTTCCATCATCATAACTTGTGCTCATTAATACCTCTTAAGATACATTCATATAACTTAGCAATAAAATTCCTTTCAAACATCCTTATCAAGGCAATTCTTGTCTAACTTAGCATTTGTGCTCATATCATTCAATTAATTGCATTTATCATGGTATTCATTACTACTTTTCATCTTGTTATAGTAATAAACTAACATTTAACACAACATGCCATTTTTTGGAATTTAGATGCATATATTGTGTAGTCCAGTGTAGTTGAGATACATGTATCCTTTTGAGATATTCATGGTTATCTTAAAAGTGTATTTGAGAAACCGATATCAACCAAAAGGAAGTATTATTGAAGGTTATTTTATTAAGGTGGGTATTAAATTTTGAACTGACTACTTATCAGGTGTTGAACCTATTGGAATTCCTAAGTCTCGTCATGATGGAAAACTCGAAGGTAAAGGAACAATTGGATTTAAAATGATATTACCTAGTGCTCAAATACATGAGAAAGCACACCTGCTTATGTTGCACCACCTTATAGAAGTTCATCCATACTTAGAAAAGCACATGGAAATTTTAAGATGTTTGAATCCTTCAAAAGGTGAAATATGGTTGATAAATGAATACAATCGTTCTTTTACTAGATGGTTTAAAAATTGAGTGAAGCTTTAGTTGTCACAAGTTTCGGTGGATGTAACTGATACCATTAAATGGTTAACATATAATCCTATAGCGCCCTCTCGCCTAATCAGGATTAACCGAGCTAAATGAATGAGAACCACATAAATTGTATATGGAAAACCTATGAAAATTTAAAACTTTTTCTTTGCACCATGGCCATGATGACTTGCATAAAATATAAAGTAAAGATAATGCTTGACTTAACATTTAAAATCAAAATTTTATAAAAAAATATAACGGTCGAGAATGCTTTTGTCCATTTTGTGCACATTCTTCATGGTTGTGAAGAATATAGTCATGGGCATGACATTGCTTTTCTGATAAGATTTAAGATCATGAATACCTAGTCACAGACATGAATTTGGGTTTTCCAGCAGTTAAAAACATTAAAAACGTGCATTCATTACAAGTCACATGCAACATCTTTAAGTCTTGTCCCATGACAATCTTTTTTATGTTAACATTCATCTCAAACATGCATTTAAAACATGTTAGAGCATCATATAAACACATAAAACCATATTTCAACTTAAGATATCCTATCAATTCATTTAATACCATTTTATGCATTTATGGTTTAACAACCTCTTCTTACCTTTCCATCATCATAACTTGTGCTCATTAATGCCTTTTAAGATACATTCATATAACTTAGAAATAAAATTCATTTCAAACATCCTTATTAAGGAAATTTTTGCCTAACTTAGCATTCTTGCTCATATCATTCAATTAATTGCATTTATCATGGTATTCATTACTACTTTTCATCTTATTATAGTAATCAACTAGCATTTAAAGCTTACAATTTATTTATCACACATTTAACCCAACATGCCATATTTTGGAATTTAGATGCATGTATTATGTAGTCCAGTGTATTTAAGATATATGTATTCTTTTGAGATATTCATGGGTATCTTAAAAGGGTATGTGAGAAACCGATATTGACCAGAAGGTAGTATTATTGAAAGTTATTTGATTAAAAAGGGTATTGAATTTTGCACTGACTACTTATCAAGTGTTGAACCTATTGGAATTCCTAAGTCTCGTCATGATTAAAGACTCGAAGGTAAAAGAACGATTGGATTTAAAATGATATTACTTGGAACTTAAATGCATAAGAAAACACACCTTCTTATGTAGCACCACCTTATAGAAGTTCATCCATACTTAGAAGAGCTCATGAAAATTTTAAGGTGTTTGAATCTTTCAAAAGGTGAAATGTGGTTGACAAATGAATACACTCGTTGTTTTACTAGATGGTTTAAAAAATGAGTGATGCTTTAGTTGTCACAAGTGTCGGGGGTTGTAACTGGTACCATTAAATGGTTAGCATATAGTCTTGTAGCGTCCTCTCGCCTAACCAGGATTAACCCAGCTAAATGAGTGAGAACCACAACAATTGTATATGGAAAACCTGTGAAAATTTAAAACTTTTTCTTCACACCATGGCCATGATGACTTGCATAAAATATGAAGTAAAGATAATACTTGACTTAACATTTAAAATCAAAAATTTATAAAAAAAATATAACAATTGTGAATGCTTTTGTCCATTTTGTGCACTTTCTTCACGGTCGTGAAGAATATAGTCACGGGCATGACATTGCTTTTCTGATGAGATTCACGATCATGAATACCTAGTCATGGGATGAATCTGGGTTTTCCAGTAGTTAACAGCATTAAAAACATGCATTCAATATAAGTCACATGCAACGTCTCTAAGGCTTATCCTATGACAACCTTTTTTTTTGTCAACATTCATCTCAAACATGCATTTAAAACATGTTAGAGCATCATATAAACACATAAAACCATATTTCAACTTAACATATCCTATCAATTCATTTAATACCTTTTTATGCATTTATGGTTTAACAACCTCTTCTTGCCTTTCCATTATCATAACTTGTGCTCATTAATATCTCTTAAGATACATTCATATAACTTAGCAATAAAATTCCTTTCAAACATCCTTATCAAGGCAATTCTTGCCTAACTTAGCATTTTTGCTCATATCATTAATTAATTGCATTTATCATGGTATTCCTTACTACTTTTCATCTTATTATAGTAATAAACTAGCACTTAAAGCTTACAATATATTTATCACACATTTAACACAACATGCCATATTTTGGAATTTAGACACATATATGTACATATTTCTAATGGAGTCTTAAAAAAAGATTCTCTCAAGCTTTCTTGTCCCTCTAGTGGATTCCACCACCTCTTTTTTCAACTTATATCACATATAACATCTCTATATCATAATCCATAACCTTTAAATTTAGCCTTTAAAGCCATAAAGATGAAAACCCTAACTTTGACCCTCATTTCAACCTTATTTTCATATAACATCTTACTAATTCTTATTATAACCTTTAAACAACTTAAAAAGAGGTATTTAATTATAAACTCTCAAGCTCAAGCCATAATCCTAACCTATTTGAAATGGTTTCTACCATAATCGAACTAAGCATGATTAAAGCTATGAAAGCTTGTCAAAACAAAAGAAAAACGTGATTCCTTAGCTTAATCAAAGAAAACACAGTAGGAAAAGGAGATTCGTCTCCTCTCTTCCTCCTATGGTTCGGCCTCCTTAAAAAACCTTTTCTTTATTCTCCTTTTGCACAAGAACTTGCTTAAACTTTGATCTTTTAGTTTGGCTTAAGTGTTTGGGACTAGGAATCAAAAGAAAAACATGAGCATTGGTCATCGGTATGAGAAATCTTTCGAATTTTAGGGTTTCATTTGATTTTAGGTTGTGAGAGCAAGAAAGAACAATTGATGAAATTTATATCTAACAATGTTCATGGGTGTGACAACTACTATCATAACCATGGATCTGCATAAACCCAAAATTCTAGCTCCTCAAATCATACGGTTGTGAAAGCATTATCATGGGTGTGAACGCTATGACATTTCATTTTCTTGTGTCTTTTTTAACTCTTTTCTCATATCCCTTAATCACATATTTATATCTCTTAATTTGTATCAGTTACTAGGCCCTATTTATAGGCGTTATATTTTTCTCCCCCTTAAAAGAATTTCATCTTCAAAATTATTTGTAGTACTATGTCGAAAAAATTAGGGGTATTATGCATTCATCACCTCTTCACTTTTCCATGTTGCCTCTTTTATTGCATGGTTCCTCCATAGGACTTTGACTAACTGTACTTGCTTATTCTTGAGCTCCTTAATGTCTCGAGCCTATATCTTAATCGACCCCTCCTCATATGTGGGAACTAGCCTCACCTTTATGTTTTCAATTGTAATGACATGTGAAGGATCTAACATGTACCTTCTCAACATGGAGACATGAAAAACATTGTGAATTTTACCTAACTTTGGCAGTAAAGTAACTTTATAGCTGTCTAGCTCAATTCATTCTGAGATCTCATTCAGTCTAATAAATCTAGGGTTTAACTTCCCTTATTTCTGAACCTTAGGACCTTCCTCCATAGAGAAACTTTAAAAAATACTTTGTCTCCCACTTTGTATTCTATATCTTTTCTCTTGAGATCCATATACAATTTCTGTCTATCTCAAGCTGCCTTTAACCTTTTTTTTTTTTTATATAATCCTCACTTTTCATTTTGTCTCTTGAACCAAATCTGGTCCTAATAACTTCTGCTCACTGAGCTCCATCCAACATAATGATGTTCGACACTTCCCATCGTTTATTGCCTCATAAGAAGCCATTTGGATGCTAAACTGATAGATATTATTATAGGCAAACTCTATTAATGGTAGATATTTCTTCTAAGGTCCTTCAAATTCGATAACATATCTTCTCATCATGTCTTCAAAAATTTGTATTACCCTTTTTGACTAACCATCTATTTGTGGGTGGTAAGTCGTACTGAAATTGAGCTTGGTACCCAAAGTTTGCTGTAAACTTTCCTAAAATTGGGATATAAACCTAGGATCTCTATCCAATATAATGGAGACTGGAACTCCATGTAGCCTTACTATCTCATTCACGTAAAGCTCTGCTAGCTTACTTAGAGAATAATCTCTCCTAATAGGTAAGAAGTGCACTTACTTCGTTAGCTTATCCACTATGATCCATATGGCATCAAACTTTTTCGGAGTCATAGGCAACCCAATCACAAAGTCCATCGTGATCCATTCCCATTTCCATTCCGGTATTGTAATCAGTTGCATCAAACCTAAAGGTACCTAATGTTCTGTCCTGACTTGTTGACATGTCAAGCATCTTGTCATGAACTCTGTAATGCCCTTTTTCATTCCTACCCACCAATACCTTTCTTTTAGATCGTGGTACATTTTGTTACTTCCTAGATGCATAACAAACTTGGTTTCAAGTGCTTCCTTTAAAATCCTTTGCCTCAACTCTGTAACATTAGTCACACATAGGCGACCTTGATAATATAAATTGTCATCTGATTAAACTGTGTACTCCGATCTCTCCCCTTTGGAGACCAATTTAGCGATCTCGACTAACTTGTTATCTTATCCTTGTGCATCTCTGATTTGCTTATTAAAAGTAGGTTGAACATGCAACTTTGCTATAGTCTTTCTACTCAAACATTGGTCACAATGTTGCCCATGCCTGGATGATAGTCGATAACACAATTATAGTCCTTGATCAATTTTAACCATTGTCTTTGCCCTAAGTTGAGTTCCTTATGTGTTGGAAGATACATTAAACTTTTATGATTGGTGTAGATGAAACACTTTTTCCCATATAAGTAGTGACACCATATCTTTAGGGCAAATACTATAGCTACCAACTTACGGTCATGTGTGGGGTAATTCTTTTCATGCAGCTTTAATTGTCTAGAAGTATAAGCAACTACCTTTCTCTTTTGCAACAAAACACACTTCAAACCGTTATGAGAAACATCATTATAAATGATATATTTTTTATCGGGAACTGGCTATGTAAGAACTGGAGCTTCCATCAACATACACTTGAGCTTATCAAAACTAGCTTGACACTTGTCATTCCACTCGAACTTCACATTTTTCCTAAAAAGTCTGGTTAAAGGAGAAGCAATTAAAGAAAAATGTTTCACAAACCTCTTATAGTAACCTGCCAAACTAAGAAAACTCCTAATTTCAGTCACATTATGGGGCAACTTCCAATTCAAGATTGCCTCAACCTTGCTGAAATCAACCTTGAGCCATCTACTGACATGATGTGTCCAAAGAAAGCAACTTCATCAAGCCAAAACACACATTTGGAGAGCTTGGCATAAAACTTTTGATCTCTAAGGATCTACAACACTATTCTCAAATGTTGATCATGCTTTGCTTGGTTTTGAGAGTACACCAAAATGTCGTCGATGAAAACAACTACAAACTGGTCCAAGTATGGCTTGAAAATTTGATTCATAAAGTCCATAAAAGTTGTTAGAGCATTGGTCAAACTGAATGGCATAACCAAAATCTTATAATGACCATATTTGGTTCTAAAAGTTGTCTTAGCTATATCTTTTTCCTTTATCTTCAACTGGTGGTAATTTGACTTTAAATCGATTTTGGAGAACACTCCTGCACCCTTTAACTGATCAAATAAATCATCAATCCATGGTAATGCATATCTTTTCTTAATAGTTATCTTGTTCAGCTGCCAGTAGTCTATGTATAACCTTATAGACCATATTTCTTCTTTACAAACAAATCGATGCACCCTAAAGAGATACATTTGACCTGATAAAACCCTTGTCTAGTAACTCTTGCAACTAAGCTTTCAAGTCTTTCATCTCTAAAGGTGCCATTTTGTAAGATGCAATGGATATAAATATTGTGCCTGGTGTGAGCTTTATGGAGAACTCAACATCTCTACTCAGTGGTAATCTTGGTATATCATCGAGAAAGACATCTGGAAACTCCCTCATATTAGGGATATTCTAGAGATCTAGACTCTCTTTCCTGGTGTGAATCACATGAGCCAAATAAGTCTCATATCCTTTTCGGATCATTTTTTGCACTTTCATCATAGAAACTATCTGTGAAGGCTATGGAAACCTCTCACCTTCAACTATCACCTTTTCTTGTTCAAAGGTTTTAAAAACAATTGTCTTAGATCGACAATCAACAACTGGCTAATATTATGAGAGTTAATCCATACCTAATATGGCATTGTACTCATAAAATGGTAACTCTATGAGATTTGCAGGAAACTCTTTCCTATGTATAACTAAAGGACAATTTCTGTATACTTGGTTCACAATCACATTATGGCCTAAAGGATTCATGATCTCAATCTCAAATTCTAACTTCTTTATGGTCATACTGTGCTGACTAGGCATGCTCATGAAAACATAAGAATGTGTAGAGCCTGGGTTTATCAAAACATATAAATCTGAGTCAAGTAAAGAAAACATACCCCCTATGAATTTTGTGGCATCCTAGTACTCACGGTCATTTGTAGCATATACCTTAGCTAGAGCTCTATTAGATCTCGACCTATTTACTATCTCTGAAATAGTCTGGCTAGGTTCTGAATGACTTCTTCATGTCTCGTTCTTACTATAACTAGTGTTGATATTGTTGTCTGCTTAGGCATAGCATTTGCTAACAAAGGGCAATCCCTCCTCATATGATTTAAGGCTTCGCATATGAAGCAAGCCCTTGAAGCCAAATGACATTCTCCTCTGTGGTTTCTCAGACATGTCCCACATAAAGGAGCAAGATTTCTAACTGTATGAGTGCTGGAGGTGGCTGATGTAGTCTTAGAGGGTGGTTCCCTCTTGAAAGAACTGGACTGAGTGTGACTCTGTCCTTCGCTTCATCCCTTACCCTAGGACTGTCTCAAAAAGAATTGACCTCTCTTGTCAGTAATCTATGCCATACTAGCTATAAGTCTTCTGGCACTCTTTTTTACTCTTCTCTATACTGATAGTGGCAAATATAAGTGTAAATAATTCCTCAAGCTATAAGGAAATGACATGATATCCTATATCATTATTCAAACCATCCTCAAAGTGGTGACACTTATCACTCTCATCCCCCATAAGACAGGTGGCATATCTGCTCAACCATGTCAATTCTTTTGCATACTCGGAAACTATCATGCCCCTGTATCGCAAATTCAGGAATTCCCTTATTTTCTTATCTATGTAGACTTGAGACACATATTCTTTCTTGAATTCTATAACAAAATACTCCCAATTCAGGGGCTATGAAGTCTACGACTTCTTCAAAACTCATTTCCACCACACATATGCATGTTCCTATAAAACCAATATTGCCTACTAAGCCTTGTGCTCCTCGGCACACTTTGGCTCTTTGAAGACTCTCTCGGTCTTCTCTAGCCAAAACTCGACTGTAGTAGGATCATCCTTATTTTTGGCTAGAAAATCTGTGGCCCTATACTTACAGAGCCTATCTATTTTCATCTTTGGCACCTTTAGTGGTGGCGGTTATGGTGTTGGCTATGACGGTGCTTGTGGTATAACTTATGGTATGACCTAAGTCAAATGTTGCAAAATACCGACCATCTACTGCAAAATCAATATGGCACCTAGATCCACTTGTCTGATAGGTGGCTGCTAAGGAATTGTGATAACACTTAGACTTTGTATATTTGAAGCACTAGGCTAATTAATAACCTTTAGTTCAGGAGAACTATTGCTTTCAGCAACATCATATGCTTCTAGCTCCATCTATACCTTATACTTCACAAGTCGATAGAGAAAGCCCACATCAGATATATATATATGAAATGTACTATGTATGCATGATAACGCTTAACCCACTTAGGTTCAGAAATATCTAAACCTAAGCTCTGATACCGCTAAATGTAGTGCTATCTCGCCTAATCAGGATTAACCCAGCTAAATGAGTGAGTGCCATACAAACTGTATGCAAATAACATGTGAAAATTTAAAACTTTTTCTTTGCACCATGACCATAATGACTTGCATAAAACATAAAGTAAAGATAATGCTTGACTTAACATTTAAAATCAAAAGTTTTTAAAAAATATAACTAACCCATGTCTAGGGGTTTACAAAAATACATGTCTTTAACATAAATTACTTAATCCTTACAATTACAAAAATGTATACAAGTAAACAACCTATTTTACAATAACATGTACAAAATGCAAAAGTGTGACATGAAATATCGCTGACCCTTGTAGGGTCTAATTTGTTATCTCTGATGTTAGGCTAGCTTCTCTTCATCAACCTCTATCTTTAACTGTTAGGCTTCGACCTACATGGAGAAAACACCCACACACTAGCTTTTGAAAGCTCAGTGATACATATAGGCATAAAAATTCCATATGAAATCCAAGATTATACATAATCATGACATCATACATCAAGTCATGTATAATTATCTTATCATATAATAAAAAGTCATGACATCATATATTAGATCGTGGAATGGCATTGAATGCATCAAATCATATGAAATCCTTACTTAATGATATTGAGCAACATCATTAGACACATAAAGGTAACCATAACATATAGTCTTAATAATGAAACATGTATACTTGAGTCCTTGAACTTTCTTTCCATTTCCTTTATCCTTTCATTACTTTAGATTCACTGCCCAACAACTCTTAACACAGACTATTTGGATACAAATTGTGAATAGGGGTATTATTTGAGCTTAAGCCACCCTACTACTCTCTATAATCATAGGTGCTAGTCTTAGCCCCTAAAGTTAATGGCACTCTCCGAGCTTAAGCCACATTGATTGAGTAAATATGTAACTTTTGCATAAAAATATTTTCGATCATCATTTGTGCCAGTACAGGTTCCTCAAGTCAATGGCACTCTCTAAGCTTAAACCACATTGGCTAAGTAAATATATATAACTATGGTACCATATGCCCCTTTAATGGTGCACCATTTACCCTACTACTAGTCTTAGTATCGAATCTGGGTTTTAGTTATTCATATTACATTTATTACACTTCAATATAACATTTATATCATCTAGCATATATACTTTTTCATGTGGAAACTCATCATGTAACATCTTTGTGCTAGAAATCAGATAAGCGTACTTCAATCATATCATTTTGAATCATGTGCATAGCCATTGTATTGTAACCATTGAAACAATTAGCATATTTCCTTTAAAGCACGATTCATGGGCATGAACTATGTGTTCATGGCTGTGAAGGTTCATTCACAAGCACCCCTACCTATGAACCAAACCATGAATCAATTCGTGAATGCTTCTGTCCATTTTATTCACTTTCTTCATGGTGGTGAAGAATATAGTCATGGGTATGACTATTCTCCTGATGAGATTCACGGTTGTGAACACCTAGTCACGGGCATAAATTTTGGTTTTCCAACAGTTAACATCATTAAAAATATGAATTCATAATAAGTCACATGCAAGTTCTCTAAGGCTTGTCTTATGGAAACCTTTTTCTTATCAACATTCATCTCAAATATACATTTAAAACATGTTGGAGAAAGCATATTTCAACTTAACTTAACTTATCCTATCAATTCACTTAATACCTTTTTATGCATTTATGGTTTGTTGCCTAGACAATAAACTAAGAAGGGGGTTGAATTGGTTAGTAAATAAAATTTTCTTAACTTTAAAGTGTGGAATAAAATTAAATAGAGTAGGGAATGAGATATATCACACACAAGATTTATAGATGTTCGGGTATTAACAAACCCTACTCCTCTCCCCAATCTTGATTGGGTGTTTTACTAACACATTAAATATTATAATGGAGTTTTACAAGCTCACTCCCAACTATGGTGTTTCTCTTAATGGCTAATACCTAACCAGAATTTCCCTTGTGTTTTTCAATGGCTCACAAAAAAGCAATTCCTTGTGTTTTATGGCTCACACAATAAACCCTTACAAGTGTTTCACTATTATCCCAATATACCCAAACTCACTTGAGTAATTGATTACAATGAAAACACTCACCAACCTACAGTGCTCATAAATTATGAGCAATTAGGTTTTCACAAAGAATAGAGGTTTGTTAGAAAAAAATAATTAATGCACAAGGCTACAACAAGATTAATTAATGAAAAGTAATTATTTGTTCTTGTTCCTCTTGTTTATGATTCATAAATGACTTCCATTTATACTTCCTCTGTGAATTATAGTCGTTTGGGTGCATTTAATGTGAAGATAGACATTGAACCATGTTCATTCACAGTCGTAAATGTTCTTCCAAGTCGTGGTCCAAGTGGTGACTCTGGCCATGAAGCTCTCTGAAAGAATTTGAAGTATTTGATCATGGGTGTGAATAATAATTTCACGGGCGTGAATATTCTTCCAAGTCATGGTCCAAGTGGTGACTCTAGCCGTGAATCTCTCTAGAAGAATTTGAAGTGTTTGATCATGGACGTGAATATTCTTCCAAGCCATGGTCCAAGTGGAGACTCTGGCCGTAAAGCTCTTTGGAAGAATTTGACATGTTTAGTCACGGGCGTGACTATATTTCATGGGCGTGACTGCTTGATCATTCACGATTGGTTTGATCCTTCATGGTCGTGAACTTTGAATGTTGGAAAGTTGACGCTAAGCTACATTCATGGGCGTGACTTTGCTATTTCTTTGATTTTAATCTTCAAAAGATGTCTTTCAATTTTGCTTCATGTTCTAGTCATAGTATCTCATGTTTTACACATTTAGAACACAAACATTGTTAAATACATTAGTGCTATTTTATTTGTTATCATCCAAATGACAGAAATACCCCCTAAGGTTCAACAATCTTCCCGTTTTTGATGGTGACAAATAATCTAGCAATATGTGCTTTTGAGAAGTCTCCCTCTCAAAAGGTGCTTAAGATAAAATAATAGATTGCAAGATTTGAAGGATGAATAGCAAAGGTATTTACAAATGAATAAAGTATATGCAAGGTATATCTTAAGTATATCTCTCATCTTTTAACACATATATAACAAGTGTATTCAAAGTATATGTGAGATATATGTTACGTATATCTTATGCATTAAAATAAGTTCAAGTTTGCAAAGTATATGTGAGGTTGATGTGAGGTATATCTTATGCATATTATCAATTAAGAAAAAGTTTTACATATTCCACACATTGCATAATGATAACATATATTGCTAAGTTCTCCCCATTTTGTCATCAACAAAAATGAAATTATAATAAGATGATTGTATTTAAAATTAAAAGGAGAATGATTACATTAAGATATAAGAACATAAAATAAAGTCCTGTAACATTAAAAATAAATCTACTGCATGAAAACTAGGACTCTAGTTAGGCTTCAAGCCTGAAAGACCATCTGTAAGGCTTGCTACCTCCGTCTCGAGGCTATCCATATGAGACTCTAAGAAGTATTTGAGGTTTTCCAACCTCTCATCAATAGAAGCTTGCATCATTTAACGGCACTGTGCTATAAGATCAACAACCTACTGCGCGAAGTTGGATGTGGTAGAAGTCGATGATTGACCAACATCTTCTGCTATTGTCGGTGTCGATGTTTCATCATGGGCTCACTTTCATTGCTAAATACCCTAGAGGCCAGCTTTAAAATCATCAGTGTCATGGTCTTCCCAGTCAATTTCACCAGCTGGAGTGGTGAAGCGGTTATAGACATTATTTTCATAAATAATGCGGACGGTTGCTCCCATTTTTATGAAGGACTCTACATCGATTTGTTCTCGTGGATGAGCTGGAATAAGATTGTAATTGTGCTCATCAAGATTTAGATACTCTAGCTCAATGGCAAGGTGAGTCACACACCTGCCAATCAATATATCTCCCGATGGCTTTGTTGCAATAAAAAAGAGATGATTAACAAAACATCCAGACAAGACATGGTCCAACTTTCTGATTGCCCCGTTGCTATCCCCTCTAGCAAATATACTATAGGTGAGAAACCTATATAAATACTTATGCATAGGCGACTGTAGTTGTGTACTTTTAGTCTTTTTCACATCCCAACTGCATGCTAAGCATAAATATGTCCAAGCCAGATTGGCATAGAATTCGACTTCACTCTCATTGAGAATGCCATATAAGAGAGCTTGAAAATATTGCCAAACTCTACTGTAGTGAGAGTGTTAGGATGCTTATAGAGTTGGAATTTTACAGTGCTGTTGGGAGAGACTTGCAACATGCTAAGGAACTCAAGAGTTGGTTCCCTTAGCGTTAGCTGATAAATGTCTACAAATTCTTTGAGATGACAAGCTTACTACAGTTCAATCATGCTTGTCTCAAGACCAAGAGTCTTGACAGAATTCCTCTCGAAGGACCAAGATGAGAGTAGGGGTCTTTTCTTGAGAATGACATATCGCAGATGATAATGTTTTGGAATGATGTTGAGAAGATAATTCTTGTACCGTCTTGGAGCATGTAATTTCTTCCTTGTGCCTTTGGAAGAGCCAAGTTCCATTTTGATAATGCTTTAATGAAGGATTGGAGAAGAAATTTTCGAAACAAAAGATTAAAAATAACCTAGAGAAGTTGTGATTTTTCAAGAAGAAAGATGTTTTGACACGGTTTTATAAATGGAAATGAATATGAGAAGGCCAGAATTTGTGAGAAATATTGAATGAGGGTGATAAATGAGAAAATTTGTAGAGATGGAAATGAGAAAATGACAAAAATTTTGTTTTATAGTCGATATATTCATGGCCATGAATGGTCCATCACGAGCATGAATAGTCATGGTCATGGTTTGTTGAAGAGGCGCTCTAGTCGTGAAAAAGGAGAAGAATCGAGTCACGATCATAATATTAAATAGTCTGGAACTTTCATGAGTGTGACAAAAATAGTCTCGTTCGTGAAAAGTTTGGCTTCACCACTTCTAACCGTGAGGCAAGGCATGAAACAAAGCGTGAATACTTTTGGAGTTATTTGTTGTTAATATTCACGATTGTGACTAAATATCATGGGTGTGAATCAGGCTTTTCATAGGAGTGACATATATTGTCATAGGCGTGAAACTTAGTTTTCACTACTTCTGCTCGTGAGGAATGTTGTGAATCAAAGCATGAAAGCTACTGGAACTATTTGCTATTTACTTCACAACCATGAATATATGTCACGGGAATGAATTTCCTTAAATTTTCAAAAAATAAAGTAAGTATAAAACAAGACTAGAAGATTTCTAAAGAAGTTTTTATGTCCGTGAACATATATTTCCATCATGTCAACCATTTCTTATTGCAAAATTAGTTAAGTAAAGAGCATCATATGAAGGAAATATCATTCAATTATTAATGATTCATCATACAATTTGCAAAACAATAATTAAGATAAGGTTAATCCATTAAGCATACCAAGTTCTCTTCTTATGAAACAAAAACTTTCTTCATTAAGAGGTTTGATAAGAATGTCTACCAATTGTTTTTTTGTATCGATGAATTCTAACACAACATCTCCATATTGAACATGATCTCTAATAAAATGATGTCTAATGTCAATATGTTTACTTCTAGAGTGTTGAATGAGATTCTTAGATAGGTTGATGGCACTTGTGTTATCATATTTGATGGGTATATGGTCTAAACTATGACCATAATCCTTTAGTTATTGTCTTATCCATAGGATTTGAGTGCAACAACATCCTGCTACCACATATTCTGC
Source organism: Triadica sebifera (assembly GCA_023653625.1). NCBI lineage: Eukaryota > Viridiplantae > Streptophyta > Magnoliopsida > Malpighiales > Euphorbiaceae > Triadica > Triadica sebifera. The sequence continues at coordinate 4,118,701 of CM042911.1, read as the reverse complement.
TTCAGCGGTAGATAAGGCAACTGAAACTTGTTTCTTGCGAAACCAAAAAACTAGGCATTCACCAATAAAGTGGTAAGTGCCTGAAGTACTGTGATGATGCAAATGAGGACATTGTCATGCTCTCAAAAAGATTAAAAAGAATAATTGAAAAAGGACTTGGCAATTCTCAAACCCTCAAACACTCATCAAATGACTCTCAAAGAAATAAAGAGGAGATAAAGTATTATGAATGTGGGAAGAAAGGACATATCAAACCATAATTTCCAAAACTCAAGAAACACAAGAAAAAATTTCAAAAAGATAATGGGGAGAAACGTCACAAAGCCACATGGGATGACGAAAGCTCTTCAAGAAAAAAAAATGATAATGAAGGAGAAGAGGTCAACCTATGCTTCATGGCTTGAGAGGATCACTTCACGGATGAGGTAGGTGTTTCTTACTCATATTCATTTAATAATGATAGTAGTGATAATAATAGTGATAGTGAAGATGATGATGAGTAGAGCTTAATAGAAGAATTGAACCTAAAATTAAAAAAAAATATAGAAGTTGATTTAATACTTACAAAAAGAATATCTTAGATGTGAAAAACAAAATGGAAGTTTTACAAAAAGAAAATCTTGATCTTAAAACCTCTAATGAAACTCTTCAAAAATCATTAGATGAGTATTCCTCTAGACCTTTAACTAAATCCTTACTTAAAGAAAACAATATTTTGAAAAATGAAGTTGAGGAACTTAGAAACTATATTTCAAGATTTCATAAAGGCAAAGAGAGTTTAGATACTCTCATAGTTTTTCAAAGACCACTTTTAATAAGACATGGTCTAGGATTTAATCGAACATCATGTTCATCTCACAAGACTACTTTTGTTAAGTCTAGTACACCTCAAACCTCTACAATTGAGGTAATAGCCCTAAGGGTTAAGAGCATAACACACACAAAACCCCCTACTCAAAAGAAAAATGGTCAAGGGTCACTTGGCTTACGAGGGAAACTTCAAAAGACCAATCATGCTTTTATGTATAAGAGACATGCACCTAGGAAAGCACCTATTCATCATGCATGTGCATGTCATTGCTCACAAACTAAAAAGATAATGAGACCTAAAAGCATGGTAAAACCGAAAAATATGTTTAGAACTAAACAATGTAATTATTGTATGAAATTTGGTCATATCAATAAACATTGTTGGATAAGGAAGGCTCATTGGGAACCTTCATGTGCTAATCCCCAAGGACCCAAGTTCATTTGGGTACCTAAAAACCAAACTTGAATTGTGATTTTATAGGTATGCCTCAAGTCCACAATAAAAGAAAATGATTAGCTTGTGGATAGTGGATGCTCAAGGCATATGAACGGAAACAAAGAACTATTCAATCAAATTAAAAGTATTGATGATGGTAAGGTAACCATTTGGAACAATGCTAAGGGTAAGGTAATTGGCATTGGCTCTATTGGTATTAATAATACTACTTTCATTGAAGATGTTTTACTTGTTGACGGTTTGAAACATAATTTGTTAAGTGTAAGTCAATTATGTAATAAGGGAAACCAAGTAATCTTTACCTCAAATGAATGTCTGGTAACATCTTTAAGTGTCCAAAAGATATTCAAGGGAGATAGAGATGTCAATACTTACATAATTTACTTACACAAAATATCTAACCTTTCCTCTAAATGTCTTATAACTATTAGTGATGAATCTTGGCTATGGAATAGAAGGCTTGGTGATACAAACATGGATTTTTCAAAGTCTTACCAAAGGAGAGCTAGTAAATGGACTCCCAAAAGTCAAATTTGAAAAGGATAAGACATGTGAACCTTGCCAAAAAGGACAACAACTCAAGTCATCCTTCAAATCCAAAAATATCGTAAGTACCTCTAAGCCTCTACAACATTTGCATTTAGATCTTTTTGAACTTAGTAGAGTCACTAGTTTAGGAGGTGAACACTATGCTTTTGTCATTATTGATGATTACTCTAGATTCACCTGGGTAATTTTCTTAGCTCAAAAGAGTGATGCTTTTGAATCTTTCAAAAATTTTGCTAAAAGAATTCAAAATGAAAAAGGATAGTTTATTTCAAAAATAAGAAGCGATCATGACAAAGAATTTGAAAATGAAAACTCTGAAAACTTTTGTCTAGAGCATGGTGTATCAGACAATTTTTCAACCCCTAGAACAACTCAACAAAATGGGGTAGGCGAGAGGAAAAATTGAACTTTAATTGAAATGGCTCGAACAATGCTCAATGAGTATAGATTACCAACCTACTTTTAGGCCAAAGTCACAAAAACTGCATGTTATATTTCAAATCGAGTTTTCAAGAGACCACTATTGAACAAAACTTCTTTTAAGCTATGGAATGGAAGAAAATCCATGATATCATACTTTAGAGTATTTGGATGCAAGTGTTTTATATTAAACACTAAGGACAACCTTGGAAAAATTTGCCTTTAAATCCGATAAAGGTATTTTCTTAGGATACTCTACAACTAGCAAAACCTATAGTGTCATATTCACTAATTTAGACTAAAGTCACGCAAGTTGTTAAATCGACTCGTCAGTCTGACCAAAATCTAAATTTGGACTTTTATCGAAAAATAATGGTAATTAAGTAAGAAAAATATCTAATAAAGTGTTCAAAATATTTAAACTTGTTAAATTTCAGTAAAGGACTAAATTGCAAATTTTGAAAAGTTTAGAAGTCAATTTGCAATTTGCTAAAAATTTGAGGATTTATTGGGATAGTCATAAATTGAATGCATGAATTGGGGCATAAAATACATATGGAGGCCAGCCACACCAAGTCGCACATTTTAAGAAGTCAATTGACATACATGAGTTGGAAATTAATAAAAAGTTTCTAGAAAATGTTTAGGTGTCTCCATTAATTATGTAATTTTGTCACTTTGTTCTTAAGTGCTTATCCTTTCTTAATTATCACCCTTGATTTAGAATTTTTCCATCATTAAGTGTCTTCCACATTTCTTGAAGCATAACACACCAAGTGGCAAAGTTTAAGAAGCTAATTAACATACATGCATTTAACATTAATTAAAGTTTCTAGAATGTGAGCTTAGGTGTCCCCATCCTTAATTGGTTTTTGTCATTTTCTCATTCATCCTCTCTTATCCCCTTGTATCTAGAAATTCCTATCAATTATTTGTCTTCCACGTTGCTTCTTGAATCACCATACATCAAAGTAAGATGAACACATTAATTGAACAATAATGAAAGCTTCTAGATGAAGCTTAGGTGTTCCCCATCATAATGACTTTTGTCATTTTATTCTTGATTGTTTCTTCTTCTTCATTATCCATTTTTCATTGAGAAAAATTCTGCCTCACAAACCAGCCCACGTTTTCCCTTATTCCTCCATAGCCAAAGCTTAGTTTTAGTGAAAGAAAGTGAGAAAAGAGAGAAAAAGTAAGGTAAAATCTCATTTTCATACTTAAGAAAGCTTAAAAGAGTAAGACGAAAAAGAGAGATTAGGTTTATAAAGTTTTAATAATCTGTTTATGAACTTTAGGAACTGAAAGTGACAAATATGTAGCTCAAAGGAGCAAAGGAAAGGAGAAAGAGAAGAGAAAAAAAGGAGGTTTGTGCATAACCTAAGGCAATAGCCTATTTTATTTTTTTTAATTGCATGATTTAATTATTTGGCATGTTGATGATTCTGAATTGATATTATTTTGTGATGAAAAATCTTGGGGATGCATGTTTGCTAGACTTAGAATTTATTTTGATAAAAATTTAAGATAGTTCATGTATGTATTCTGTGTTGGAAATTGATGAGCAGTGTTCACTTAAACTGTTATAACTTAATTTATGGAACTTGGTTTTGCATATTGTTTATTGGGTGTGAAATAAGACATATATATATAACTTTAATTTAGACCATAAAACCTGAATATGTCTGTAAGGATCCATAAAAATTCATAAAACTTGGACATAGAATCTGTCCAGAAATTCTGAGCAGCATTATTATTAATGAGCAGTAAGTACTTAAACTATTATAACTTGAGTTATGGAGCTCAGATTTGTGTGTTCTTTGTTCTGTATGAAAGATAAGACATAGGGATACAAGTTTTATTTAGACTAAAATATCTGAATATGTCTTTAATTGTCTAGAAAAATTCATAAAGTTTAGACTTAGAATCTGTCCAGAAAATTCTGCGCAGAATTATCAGTGACCAGTTAGTGTTAATATTATCATATATTTTGATACAGAACTCATAATTAAGTGATTCAAGTTTCATATTAAATATAAGATCCATATCTAAAATTGTTATGAAGATCATGTAACTAAATTCAGAATGAAACAGGGCGAAACGTAAGGTCAAAGATAGAGAACAGAATCTGCCAGTGACAGGGCACATATGAGATGAGGAATGAAATGAGTAAAATGATGTGAATCTTGTTATAACACACCAAGTGGCAATAGCCTATTTTATTTTTTTAATTGCATCATTTAATTATTTGACATGTTGATGATTCTGAATTGATATTATTTTATGATGAAAAATCTTGGGGATGCATGTTTGCTAGACTTAGGATTTATTTTGATAAAAATTTAAGCTAGTTCATGTATGTATTCTATGCTGGAAATTGATGAGCAGTGTTCACTTAAACTGTTATAACTTAATTTATGGAACTCAGTTTTGCATGTTGTTTGTTGGGTTTGAAAGATAAGACATAGGGATATAACTTTCAAAAAACTGTAACACCCCCTCATCCCAGCAGCTCGTGCCCGAATGAGGGTGTGCTATACTGACTTCATCGATTAAAATATCCTTATATAAGTTATATATAAAGCAAAATCACTCGTACATTTTTTTTATTTCCAATATTCATTATTTATTTACCTTACATTTATAAAAGAAATATAACATAAAAGTTAAACTACCTTTTTATATAGTAACATGTTCTTTACAAAATATACTGTTTATTTTACAAATACTACAAAATAAAATTTACATGATAATATACAAAAGTTGTGTAACCCACGATGTGTGTAACAGGCTGCTTTACTGGATTAGGTCACCATTGGCTTTGTCTACTATTTTCTATTTGTTCTTTACTAAATTTGCATGATAAAAAGTCTCACGCTAAGCTCTTGGCTTAGTGGTGCATATATATAAGAAAATAAACTATTTTATGCAATCATGCATTATCATATATCAACTCATGCTTAATCATATTCTTATGCAAATATACATATCATGGTATTATAGCATGTATAGACATCAAATTATTTTATTTTATCCCATAATTATTTATTTTATTACCATCTTATTGAATAACACTAAATCTTCTTTTTATTCATGCCACAATTCATAATTCCATTTTTACTATCTATGTCACAATTTATAATTGCAGTTTTATTTTCAATAATTCTTTTATGTTCCATAACTTCTTTATTTATGTTTTCATTTATGCCCAAGACACCTATGAACCACTGACTCAGACAACAGAGTTGCCATCCAGGCACTTAGGAGTGCCACCCGGGTAATATGATGTGCGCATATAAGTGTCATTACCGACGTAGATAACCGTGCCATTACCGACATAGATAACCGTGCTATTACCAGCGTAGATAATCGTGTCATTATCGGCGTAGATAAAAGTGTCATTACCGGAATAGATAAAAGTTCCATTACCGGCATAAATAATCATACCATTAATGGATTTAATCATTTTCATCATACTCCCCCCTATTTGGCATGCCAAACTATCCTAAGTTGGTTCTAATTAGGTGTTCTAGGGCTTATACAATTTCATTAAAATTCATAACAATTAATTTCATACTTTTCATACATGTAATATCTCAAAATAATCACATAATCACTCAATTAAAATAATATTTACATAATATAACAAGATTCACATCATTTTACTCATTTAATTCCTCATCTCATATGTGCCCTGTCACTAGCAGATTCTGATCTCTATCTTTGACCTTAATTTTCGTCCTATTTCATTCTGAATTTAGTTACATTCTCTTCATAAAAATTTTATATATGGATCTTATCTTTAATATGAAACTTGAATCACTTAATTATGAGTTATGTATCAAAATATATGACAATATTAACACTAACTGGTCACTGATAATTCTGCGCAGAATTTTCTGGACAGATTCTAAGTCTAAACTTTATGAATTTTTATGGATAATTAAAGACATATTCAGATATTGTAGTCTAAATAAAACTTGTATCCCGATGTCTTATCTTTCATACAGAACAAAGAACACACAAATCCGAGCTCCATAACTCAAGTTATAATAGTTTAAGTACTTACTGCTCATTAATAATAATTCTGCTCAGAATTTCTGGACAGATTATATGTCCAAGTTTTATGAATTTTTATGGATCCTTACAGACATATTCAGGTTTTATGGTCTGAATTAAAGTTATATATCTATGTCTTATATTTCACACCCAATAAACAATATGCAAAACCAATTTCCATAAATTAAGTTATAACAGTTTAAGTGAACACTGCTCATCAATTTCCAGCACAAAATACATACATGAACTATCTTAAATTTTTATCAAAATAAATTCTAAGTCTAGCAAACATGCATCCCCAAGATTTTTCATCACAAAATAATATCAATTCAGAATCATCAATATGCCAAATAATTAAATCATGCAATTAAAAAAAATAAAATAGGCTATTGCCTTAGGTTATGCACAAACCTCATTTTTTTCTCTTTTCTTTCTCCTTTCCTTTGCTCCTTTAAGCTAAATATTTGTCACTTTGAGTTCCTAAAGCACATAAACAGATCATTAAAACTTTATAAACCTAATCTCTCTCTTTCTTCTTACTCTTTTAAGCTTTCTTAAGTATGAAAATGAGATTTTACCTTACGTTTTCTCTCTTTTCTCACTTTCTTTCACTAAAACTAAGCTTTGGCTATGTAGCAATAAGGGAAAACGTGGGCTGGTTCGTGAGGCAGAATTTTTCTCAATGAAAAATGGATAATGAAGAAGAAGAAACAATCAAGAATAAAATGACAAAAGTCATTATGATGGGGAACACCTAAGCTTCATCTAGAAGCTTTCATTATTGTTCAATTAATGTGTTCATCTTACTTTGATGTATGGTGATTCAAGAAGCAACGTGGAAGACAAATAATTGATAGGAATTTCTAGATACAAAGGGATAAGAGAGGATGAATGAGCAATTGATGAGAAAATGACAAAAACCAATTAAGGATGGGGACACCTAAGCTCACATTCTAGAAACTTTAATTAATGCTAAATGCATGTATGTTAATTAGCTTCTTAAACTTTGCCACTTGGTGTGTTATGCTTCAAGAAATGTGGAAGACACTTAATGATGGAAAAATTCTAAATCAAGGGTGATAATTAAGAAAGGATAAGCACTTAAGAACAAAGTGACAAAATTACATAATTAATGGAGACACCTAAACATTTTCTAGAAACTTTTCATTAATTTCCAACTCATGTATGTCAATTGACTTCTTAAAATGTGCCACTTGGTGTGGCTGGCCTCCATATGTATTTTATGCCCCAATTCATGCATTCAATTTATGACTATCCCAATAAATCCTCAAATTTTTGGCAAATTGCAAATTGACTTCTAAACTTTTCAAAATTTGCAATTTAGTCCTTTACTGAAATTTAACAAGTTTAAATATTTTGAACACTTTATTAGATATTTTCCTTACTTAATTACCATTATTTTTCGATAAAAGTCCAAATTTAGATTTTGGTCAGACCGACGAGTCGATTTAACAACTCGTGTGACTTTAGTTTAAATTAGCGGATATGACATTCTCTCCCCCTTAAAATAAATTTCGTCCTCGAAATTTACCTATTAATTTTGTGAAAAAATGAGGATATTGCCTCTTCATGACTTCTTCGTTCTCCAATGTGGCTTCTTCAGTAGCATGATTTCGCCATAGCACCTTGACTAATGGAATTTGTTGTTTCGTAAAACTTTTTCTTCACGTGCTAATATAGCCACCGGTTCCTCTTCATAAGTCAAGTTAGTCTGCACTTCTATCTCTTCAGTTGGTATGACATGAGTCAGATCAGACCTATATCTCCTTAGCATCGACACATGAAAAACATTATGGATTTTATCTAACTCTTGTGGAAGGGCTAACCGATATGCCACTGGTCCGATTCTTTCCAAAATCTCATAAGGACCAATGAACCTTGGACTTAACTTTCCCTTTTTACTGAATCTTAATACTTTCTTCCAAGGTGAAACCTTGAGAAATACTTTATCTCCCCCAACATACTTTATATCTCGCCTCTTAAGGTTAGCATATGATTTCTGTCGATCTTGAGCTGCTTTCAATCTTTCTTGGATAATTCTAACATTTTCTTCTGTTTGTTGCACTAACTCTGGCCCTATCAACTTCTTTTTCACTCAATTCAGTCCAATAGATTGGTGTCCTGCATTTTCTTCCATACAATGCCTCATATTAAGCCATGCCTATGCTTGTCTAATAACTATTGTTGTAGGCAAATTCCATAAGAGGTAAATATCTATCCCAACTTCCCTCAAATTCAAGCACACAACTTCTCATCATATCCTCTAACAACTGAATAACTCTCTCCGATTGTCCATCCATCTACGGATGAAAGGCCGTGCTGAAATTGAGTCGAGTTCCCAAAGCTTGCTGTAGACTGTTCTAGAATTGTGAAGTAAATCTGGGATCTCTGTCAGATATGATGGACATTGGCACTCCATGCAATCTCACTATCTCACTTACATAAATTTCGGCTAGCTTGTTCAATGAGTAGTTCATTCTGACTGGTAAGAAGTGTGCCGACTTCGTCAATCGATCCACTATCACCCACACTACATCATGCTTTCTCTGAGTCATCGGTAACTCAGACATAAAATCCATCGTGATTCTTTCCCATTTCCATTTTGGAATCGGTATTGGTTGCAGTAATCCTGTGGGCAACTGGTGTTCGGCTTTCACTTGTTGACAAGTTAGACATTTAGCAACATATTTAGTGATATCCTTCTTCATCCCTGACCACCAATATTGAGTTTTCAAATTTTGATACATCTTGTTCCTGCCTGGATGCATGGTATATACTGTTTCATGTGCTTCTTTTAAAATATCGGACTTCAGCTCTTCTACACCAGGCACACAAATCCTATTCTTGAAGTACATTGTGCCATCCTCTATCAATGAAAAATCAGGCTTTTCTCCCTTTTTCACTGCCTTGACTATCTCTACTAACTTTTCATCTTGCTTCTGAGCATCTTTGATCCTCTGCATCAAAGTAGATTGTATTGACATCTCAAATAAAATCTTCCTACTTAGTGCATCTGCAACCACATTAGCTTTTTCTGGCTGGTAGTCGATCACACAGTCATAATCTTAATCAACTCCAACAATTTTCGTTGTCTCAGATTCAACTCTTTCTATGAGGGAAGGTACTTAAGACCTTTGTGATCTGTATAGATATAACATCTTTCCCCATACAGATAATGTCTCCAGATCTTAAGAGCAAAAACTATCGCAGCTAACTCTAAATCATGTGTCAGATAGTTAAGCTCATGAGGCTTAAGTTGTCTTGAAGCATAAGCAATCACCTTTCCTTCTTGCATAAGAACATAGCCTAAACCATTATGACTAGCATCATTGTACACAACAAAGTCTTTTCCTAGAGTAGGCTGAGTCAAAACTGGTGCTTCAGTCAACATTGCCTTCAGTCGATCAAAACTTGCTTGACACTTGTCTGTCAACTTGAAATGGACCTCTTTTCGTAGCAGTTGTGTCAAAGGAGTCGCTAAGGATGAAAATCTTTTAACGAATCTCCTATAATATCCGGCTAATCCGAGAAAACTTCTCACTTCTGTCACATTTCGTGGTGGTTTCCAATTAAGAATAGCCTCAATTTTACTAGGATCAACCCGGATACCTTCTGCTGAAATTACATGACCCAGAAAACTAACTGATTCAAGCCAAAACTCACACTTAGATAGCTTTGCATACAACTGCTTCTCCCTCAATGTTTGCAGCACTATTCTGAGATGTTGATCATGTTCTACTCGGTCTCTAGAGTAGACAAGAATGTCATCAATAAACACTACTACAAATTGATCAAGGTATGGCCTGAACACTCGGTTCATCAGGTCCATAAAAGTTGTTGGTGCATTCGTCAATCCAAAGGGCATAACCAGAAACTCATAATGGCCATAACGTGTCCTGAATGCCATCTTAGGTACATCTGACTCATTTATCTTCAGTTGATGATACCCTGATTGAAGATCTATCTTTGAAAATATGGCTGCACCCTTCAATTGGTCAAATACGTCGTCAATCCTAGGCAGCGGGTATTTATTCTTAATAGTCACTTTATTAAACTGCTTGTAATCGATGTAAAGATGAAGAGTGCCATCTTTCTTCTTGACAAATAATACTGGAGCACCCCATGGTGATACACTGGGTCATATAAAAACAATTCCTGCAACTGTACCTTCAGCTCTTTCAACTTTGCTGGTGCCATCCTATATGATGTAATGGAAATAGGGGTGGTGTCGGGTACCAAATCGATAGCAAATTCAATTTCTCTATCTGGCTGTAACCCTGACAACTCCTCTAGAAACACATCGGGAAACTCACTAACAGTAGGAATATCCACCAACTTCGGACTTGCTTTTTCCATATCAACCACATACGCTAAGTATGCTTCACATCCTTTATTGATGAGTTTTTGGGCTTTCAACACTGATATCACATTGTCTGGGTATCTTCTATCCTCACCCATCACCACTATCTCATCATGTTCTGGAAATCTGATGATCATCTGTCTTCTTCCACAATCCACTACCACTCTATAACGAGCCAACCAATCAATTCCCAATATCACATCGAACTCATGGAATGGTAATTCTATCAAGTCTGCTGGGAATTTCCTTCCTTGAATTTCAATTGGACAACCCCTAAACACCTTGCTAACCCTCACACTGTGCCCTAATGGGTTAGTCACAAAAATCTCAAATTCTAGAGTCTGTGGTTTTAAACCCTCTCGACCCGGTGGTGGTGTGCATATGTATGAATGCGACGACCCCGGATCTATCAATGCATGTAGGTCAGAGCCAAAGAGAAGGAATTTACCAATTAAGACATCCGGTGCATCCTGCTCCTCTCGGCCTCGCATGGCATATGCCCTGGCTGGGGCACCTCTACTACTTTTTGGCCTCTCAACTGTCTCTGATCTGAACTGACTGGACCCTGATCGACCTCCTCTGCCTTGCCCTCGACCTCGGCCTCTGCCGTGCTCAGAAGCCTGTGTCTGCATCAGCTCAGTGCTCCCTGAACCTCTACCATACTGTAACAAGGGACAATCTTTCCTCATATGGTCTTTAGAGCCACATCTAAAACACGCTCCTGTCATCCACCAGCACTCTCCGGCATGAGAACGTCCACAATGCTGGCATTCTAGTAGGGGTAGAGATCTATATGGTGTCAGTGTCAGTGCACTGGCTGTCGAAGAAACAGATCTTGCGGGTTGTCCTCGCTTGAAGGAAGAAGCCCTATTGGAACCCCTAGCCTGAAATCGGCCACTGGAAGATGTAGCTCTTTTTCCACTTGACTGTACTCTACTCGGTTGTCATATGGGCCTCTTAAACCCTCTATCTTGTGTTGACTATTGTGTGGCTAGAACTCTCTCAACTGTTCTGGCAGATGCTAGCAAACTAGGAAAACTCATCAGACATAGAGCTGAGACTTGTAGCTTGATTAGGTCTTTCAATCCATCTTCAAATCGTCGGCACTTATCTACCTTAGTGGATACAATGCCTCCAACATACTTGCAAAGATGTGTGAATTCTCTTTCATATTATGTTACCGATAAGTTTCCTTGTTTCAGAATCAAAAACTCTCTTTTCTTATCGTCTGTGTAGATAGGAGGAATATACTACTCCTTAAACTTATCTAGAAAGAACTCCCATGTCATAGGGTTAGGAGCCTCTGTGCTCTGTGATTCATATCTCTACCAGTCATATGCATGCTCCTGTAGTAAAGATACTGCATACTCATATTTATGCTCGTTTGTGCAATGCAGCTGATCAAAAACTCTCTTTGCTAGTTCTAGCCAAAACTCTGCCACTGAGGGGTCATCTTCCCGTTTACCGTAGAAATCGGTGCCCCTAACTTCCTCAGTCTCTCAAATTGTAATCCTGATGAGGCTGGTTGTGATGCTCTTTGTAGCAAATCTATCATTTTCCTCATAAGCTCTGTTTGTCCTGTGTCAGCAATAGACTGCCCTTTTGATAGGCTAGCACTGGATTTAGATACAGTAGCTTGGCGATGACTGGGTCGCGATGAAGCCTGTGTTTCAGTAGGCTCATTACTTTCGCCTCCTTCGGCCACAATATGTCGTGACCCTGAAGCCATACTATACCTATATCATAAAATAATGACCCTAATCAGTAAACAACAACTTTAATACTTAATTGTGGGTACACACATGTTATAATTATTTTTGAAAACAATTTTCAAATCTCAAAACCGCCCAAACTAGGCTTTAATACCAAAATCCAGAAACACCAACCTAGTGCTCTGATACAAAAAACTGTAACACCCCCTCACCCTAGCAGCTTATGCCCGAATGAGGGTGTGCTACGCTGACTTTATCGGTTAAAATTTCATTTTATTAAATTGTGTTTAACTGAAAATTTCTCATATATATATATATTATTTGCTATTAGTTTATCTTTTATGTTATAATTTCTTTTATATTACAAAGTAAACAAATTGCAAATAATATATATATGAGAAATTTTCAGCTAAACACAATTTAATAAAATGAAATTTTAACCGATAAAGTCAACGTAGCACACCCTCATTCGGGCATAAGCTGCTAGGGTGAGGGGGTGTTACATATAGAGTCTTTAATAAAAGATCTTTAGTTGTTGAAGAATCTATGCATGTTGTTTTTGATGAATCTAGTAAGCTTGATCTTGTGAAAGGTAATGCTCTCGATGACTTTGTAGGTCAATGGAAAATATTGATCTTGATCATGAGAAAGATGCTGATGATCAAGAGAAACAATGAAAAGATGTATCTCTACCTCAAGCTCAAGAGCAAGACAACCAAGAGCTTCCAAAGGAATGAAAGATGACAAAGAATCACCCCAAGAAAGAAATCATTGGTGATCCTACTAAGGGTGTAAGTACTAGATGTCATCTCAAACTTATAGATTCTAACCTTGCTTTTGTCTCTCAAATTGAGCCTAAAAATATTGATGAGGCTCTTAATTATGAAAGTTGGGTGATTGCTATACAAGAGGAACTTAACCAATTCGAGAGAAGCAAAATATGGACCTTGGTTCCTAGACCTAAAGACCATCAAATCATTAGTAGTAAATGGGTGTTTAGAAATAAATTAGATGAACAAGGTTTAATAACTAGGAATAAAGCTAGATTTGTTGCAAAGGGTTATAATCAAGAAGAAGGTATAGATTATGATGAAACCTATGCTCTAGTAGCTAGATTAGAAGCCATAAGAATACTTTTAGCATTTGCATGCCATATGAATTTTAAAATCTTTCAAATGGATGTCAAAAGTGCCTTCTTAAATGGCATTATAGAAGAAGAAGTTTATGTAGAACAACCTTCAGGTTTTGAAAGCCATAATTTGCCTAATCATGTTTTTAAACTTTCAAAAGCCTTGTATTGATTGAAATAAGCTCTAAGAGTTAGGTATGAAAGACTAAGTTCTTTTCTTTTGGAAAATAATTTTTCTAAAGGACATGTTGACACAACTTTATTTATTAAAAGGCATAAACATGAAATTTTGATTGTTCAAATTTATGTTGATGATATCAAATTTAGGTCTAGTAATGAAATGCTTTGCCAAGAGTTTGCTAAGTGTATAACTAGGGAATTTGAAATGAGCATGATGAGAGAACTTAATTGGTCCACAAATCAAGCAAAGCAATGAGGGCATATTCATCAACCAATCCAAGTACTCCAAAGAGTTAATCAAGAAATTTGGAAGGGAAGGATGCAAAAATGCTAAGACTCCAATGAGCACATCAACAAAATTGGACAAATATGAGAAGAGTAAGAGCATAAATGAAAAGCTCTATAGAGGTATGATTAGATCACTTTTATACCATATTGCCTCTAGGCCCGATATAATGTATAATGTGTGCTTATGTGCTATATTTTAATCTTGTCCTAAGGAGTCATATTTGAATGCAGTAAAAAGAATTTTAAAATATTTACATGACACATTACATCTAGGCTTATGGTATCCTAGAAATTCATCTTTCAATATCATAGGATATTCGGATGCATATTATGTCGGTAGTCTTTTTCTTCTTCATCTTCACTTTTTTCTTGAGATTTTGAAGTAGAGGCTTTGAGTGCTAGAGGCTTTCTCTTTTCTGGTTTGGCTTCAAGTTCTTTATCTCTTTTTACTGCCATTTCATACGTTAGAAGTTTGCCAATAAGCACATTGGTAGGCATGCCACTCATGTCTTCATTGGCTTCTTCTATACCCGCAACTCTTGAACCATAGTCTTTTAGAGGAAGGCTTCTTAGAATTTTGTTGTTCACATCTTCCAAGCTCAAATGTTATCCAATCTTTCTTATGCCATTGATGATGGCTAGAAGACGGTTCATCATATTGATGATAGATTCATTGGATTTCATCTTGAAGAGTTCATATTCTGATGTGAGAAGTTGAATTTTCTTGGATTTAACTTGTTTGGTTCCTTCATGATAATTCTCCAATGTCTTTTACATACTATATGCTGTAGGACAATGTTGGATTCTACCGCATTCTTCAATAGATAGGGAGCTTGCGAGGATTGTCATAGCCTTTTTATTTTTGAAATTTGCTCTTTGTTGAGGCTTTATCTAATCATCTCTAAAAAAGAACTTCTTATTCACCATTAACCCCTATCTTGGTTGGTGGTGTCCATTCTTTTCGAACACTATTCTAGACTTCAATTCCCTCACTATCGAGATATGTCTCTATTCGGAATTTCCAATTAGCGTAGTTTGCTCCATCAAAGTAAGGTTTGAGACTTTGAAATCCTTCAACTGGCCATTTTTTCATCTTTGCTAGCATTTTTTAGGCTTTGTTGCTAGACAAGCTCTGACACCAATTGTTGCCCAGACAATGAACCAAGAAAGGGGTTGAATTGGTTAGTAAATAAAATTTTCCTAACTTTAAGGTGTGGAATAAAATTAAATAGAGTAGGGAAGGAGAGATATCACACACAAGATTTATAGAGGTTCGGGTATTAACAAACCCTACTCCTCTCCCCAATCTTGATTGGGTGTTTTATTAACACACTAAGTGTTATAATGGAGTTTTACAAGCTCACTCCCAACTATGATGTTTCTCTTAATGGCCAACACCTAACCCAGAATTTCCCTTGTGTTTTTCAATGGCTCACACAAAAAGCAATTCCTTGTGTTTTATAGCTCACACAATAAGCCCATACAAGTGTTTCACTCTTAACCTAATATACCCAAACTCACTTGAGTAATTGATTACAATGAAAACACTCACCAACCTACAATGCTCAAAAATTATGAGCAATTAGGTTTTTACAAAGAATAGAGGTTTTTTGGACAAAAATAATTAATGCACAAGACTACAACAAGATTAATTGATGGAAAGTAATTGTTGTCCTTGTTCCTCTTGTTTAGGATTCATAAATGACTTCCATTTATACTTTCTTTGCAAATTATAGTCGTTTGGGTGCATTTAATGTGAAGATAGTCATTGAACAAACTTTTAATCTTGCGCCTGACATGTTTCTCTTTCTTTATTCACGGGCGTGATTATATGTATCATGGTCATGAATGTTCTTCAAAGTCATGGTCCAAGTGGTGACTTTGGCCGTGAAGCTCTCTGGAAGAATTTGAAGTGTTTGATCATGGACGTGAATAATACTTTCACGTGCGTGAATATTTTTCCAAGCCGTAGTCCAAGTGGTGACTCTGGTCATGAAGCTCTGTGGAAGAATTTAAATAACACTTTCAAGAGCGTGAATAATACTTTCACGGGCGTGAATATTCTTCCAAGCTGTAGTCCAAGTGGTGACTCTAGCCATAAAGCTCTTTGGAAGAATTTGACTTGTTTAGTCACGGGCGTGACTGCTTGATCATTCACTGTTGGTTTGATCCGTCATGGTCATGAACTTTGACTGTTAGAGAGTTGACACTAAGATATATTCACGGGTGTGACATATGTTGTCATGAGCGTTACTTTGTTATTTCTTTGAGTTTAATCTTCAGAAGATGTCTTTCAATCTTGCTTCATGTTCTAGTCATAGTATCTCATGTTTTACACACTTAGAACACAAACATTGTTGTTGAACCTTGAGGGGTATTTTCATCATTTTAATGCTAACAAATAAAATAGCAATAATGTATTTAACATACTTATGTTCTAAGTTTGTTGAACAGGGTATGGAATATGATGCAAGAATGGAAGACTACATATGCATCAAAAAATGAAGAAATAACATATTCACGCCCGTGACTGTTTATGTCACGCTCGTGATGTAGCTTAATGCCTACTCTCCAACATTTAAAGTTCATAGCTATGAAGAATCATAGCAATCATGAATGATCAAATTAGTCACGCCCGTGAAAGATAGTCACGCCTGTGAGATAACATGTCAAATTCCTCCAGATAGCTTCACAGCTAGAGTCACCACTTGGACTATGCTTGGAAGGATATTCATGCCCGTGAAAGTATAAAGTCACACCCATGATCAAACACTTCAAATTCTTCCAGAATGCTTCATGGCCAGAGTCATCACTTGGACCACGACTTGGAAGAACTTTCACGAATGTGATACACATATTCACGACCGTGAATAAGGAAAGAGAAACATGTCAAGCACAAAATTAAGAGTTGATGCAACGACTATTTGCGCATTAAATTCATCCAAATGACTATAATTCGCTAAGGAAGTATAAATGCTAGTCATTTATGAATCCAGAACAAGAGAATAACAATTACTTCAAATCAAAATCTTGTTGTAGCCATTTGTGCATTAATTATTTTCAACAAAGCTCTTATTCTTTATTAAAATCTATTTGCTCATAAATTCTGAGCATTATAGGTTGGTGAGTGTTTCTCTTTGTAATCTACTACTCAAGTGAGTTTGGGTATATTGGGTTAAGAGTAAAACACTTGTAAGGGTTATTTGTGTGAGCCATAAAACACATGGAATTGGTTTATTGTGTGAGCCATTAAAACACAAGGGATTTCTGGGTTAGGTGTGAGCCATTGATTGAAACACCATAGTTGGGAGTGAGCTTGAAAAATTCCATTGTAACACTTAGTGTGTTAGTGAAATTCCCAATTGAGATTGGGGAGAGAAGTAGGGTTTGTTAATACAGAACCTCTATAAATTTCTTTTATGATATCTTCCTATCCCTACTCTATTTAACTTTTTATTCCGCACTTAAAAATTAAGAATTTTTTAATATCCAATTCAACCCCCCTTCTTGGTTCATTATTTGGGCAACAATTGGTATCAGAGCTCAGTCTCGCATTGAAGCCTTAAAAGTGCTAGCAAAGATCAAGAAATGGAGCAAATTATGCTCATTGGAAGTTTTGGATGGAGACATATCTCGATAGTGAGGGAATTAAAGTTTGGGATAGAGTTCGGAAAGAATGGACACCACCAACCAGAAGAGGAGTTGATGGTGAAGAAGATATCCTGTCAAGAGATGATTGGACAGAGCCTCAACGAAGAGCAAATTTCAAAAACAAAAAGGCAATGACAATTCTCTTAAGCTCACTATCCATTGAACAATGCGGCAGAATACAACACTGCCGAACTTTATATAGTATGTGGAAAACATTAGAAAATTATCATGAAGGAACAAAGCAAGTTAAATCCAAGAAGATTCAACTTCTCACTTCAGAGTACGAACTCTTCAAGATGAAATCCAATGAGTCAATCACTGATATGATGAACCATCTTCTAGCCATCATAAATGGCATGAGAAAGCTTGGGAAACACTTGAGCTTGGAAGATGTAAACAACAAAATTTTGAGAAGCCTTCCTCTCAAAGATTATGCTTCGAGAGTTGTTGGTATAGAAGAAGCCAACAAAGACATGAGCGTCATGAATACCGATGTGCTTATTGGCAAACTTCTAACACATGAAATGGTAGTAAAGAGAGATAGAGAACTTGAAGCCGAACCAAAAAAAAGGAAGCCTCTAGCACTAAGAGCCTCTACTTCAAAATCTCAAGAAGAAGTTGAAGATGATGAAGAAAAGAGTGATGATGCAAATAAGGATATAACAATGCTCTCAAGAAGACTAAAAAGAATAATTGAAAAGAGAATGGGCAAGTCTCAAAAATTGAAGCAAAGAAATCTCAAACACTCTTCAAATGACTCTCAAAGGAATAAAGAGGAGGTAAAGTGCTATGAGTGTGGGAAGAAGGGACATATCAAATGAGAATGTCCAAGGCTCAAGAAACACAAGTACCAAAAAGACAATGGGGAGAAAGGTCATAAATCCACATGGGATGAAGAAAGCTCTTCAATGGAAAAAGATGGCAATGAAAGTGAAGAGGTAAACCTATGCTTCATGGCTATAGAGGATCATGTCTCAGATAAGGTAGGATCACTTTACTCATACTCATTCAATAATGATAGTAGTGATAATTATAGTGATAGTGAAAGTGATGATGAGAAAAATTTAATAGAGGTATTGAATCTAGAACTAGAAAAATATATATGTAAATTCAATACTTATAAAAATAACATTTCTAGTTTGAAAAACAAAATGGAAGTTTTAGAAAAGGAAAATCTTGAGCTTAAATCTTCTAATGAATCTCTTTAAAATCATTAGATGAGTGCTCTTCAAGACCCTCAACTAAATCCTTGCTTAAAGAGAACAATGTTTTAAAAAATGAAGTTGAGGAACTTAGAAACTCCATTTCAAAATTTCACAAAAGCAATGAGAGTTTAGATACTCTCATTGTGTCTCAAAGACCACCTTTAATAAGACATGATCTAGTATTTAAGGGAACATCATCTTCATCTCACAAGACCACTTTTGTTAAGTCAAGTGAACCCCACATCTCCACATTAGTAGTAATAGCCCCAAGGGGCTAAGTGCACAACATACACTAAATCTTCTATACATAAGAGGAATGATCAAGGGTTAGTAAGCCTAATAAGCAAAACCTCAAAAGGACAATCATGCTTTTATGTATAAGAAGCATGCACTTAAGAAAGCACCAAGTCATCATGCATGTTCATGTCATTGCTCACAAACTCTACCTAATAGGAAATGGTAGTTAAAAGCATAGTAAGACCAAAAAGCATATTTAGAGCTAAAAAATGTAATTATTGTATGAAATTTGGTCATATAAATAAACATTGTTGGATAAGGAAGGTTCATTGGGATAAGCATGCACTTAAGAAAGCACCAAGTCATCATGCATGTTCATCATGCATGTTCATGTCATTGCTCACAAACTCTACCTAATAGGAAATGGTAGTTAAAAGCATAGTAAGACCAAAAAGCATATTTAGAGCTAAAAAATGTAATTATTGTAAGAAATTTGGTCATATAAATAAACATTGCTGGATAAGGAAGGCTCATTGGGAACCTTCATATGCTAACGCCTATGGACCCAAGCTCATTTGGGTACCTAAAAAGAATACTTGAATTGTGATCTTATAAGTATGCCTCAAGTCCACAATAAATAAAAATTGGCTAGAAGATAGTAGATGCTCAAGGCATATGACCGGAGACAAAGAACTATTCAATGACATCAAATGTATTGATGAAGGTAAAGTAACCTTTGGAAACAATGCTAAGGGTAGGTAATTGGCATTGGCTCTATCAGTATTAATAATACTACTTTCATTGAAGATGTCTTACTTTGTTGATGGTTTAAAACATAACTTGTTAAGTGTAAGTCAATTATGTGATAAGGGAAACCAAGTAATCTTTACTTCTAACGAATGTCTTGTAACCTCTATTAATGGCCAAGAGATATTTAAAGGAAGTAGAGATGTCAATACCCATATAATAAACTTACACAAAATATCTAACCTTTCCTCTAAGTGTCTTGTGACTACTAGTGATGAATCTTGGCTGTGGCATAGAAGGCTTGGTCATGCAAGCATGGATTTAATTCAAAGCCTCAGCAAAGGAGAGTTGGTAAAAGGACTACCAAAAGTCAAATTTGAAAAAACAAGACATGGGAACTTTGCCAAAGAGGAAAACAACACAAGTCATCCTTCAAATCCAAAAACATTGTAAGTACCTCAAAACCTCTACAACTTTTGCATCTATATCTTTGTGGACCTACTTGAGTTGCAAGCTTAGGAGGTAAACGCTATGCTTTTGTCATCATCAATGACTACTCTAGATTCACTTGGGTAATTTTCTTAGCTTAAAAGAGTGATGCTTTTGAATCTTTTAAAAACTTTGCTAAGAGATTTCAAAATGAAAAGGATATTGTATTTCAAAAATAAGAAGCGATCATGGCAAAGAATTTGAAAATGAAAACCTTGAAATTTTTTGTCTAGAACATGGCATTTCACAAGGAGCAAATCATTGGTGATCCTACAAAAGGAGCAAGTACTAGATCTCATCTCAAACCTTTAGACTCTAATCTTGCCTTTGTCTTTCAAATTGAGCCTAAAAATATTGATGAGGCTCTTAATGATGAAATTTGGATGATTGCTACAATAACTAGGAATAAGGCTAGGTTAGTTGCAAAGGGATATAATCAGGAAGAAAGAATAGATTATGATGAGACCTGTACTCCAGTAGCTAGGTTAGAAGCCATAAGAATACTTTTAGTATATGCATGCCATATGAATTTCAAACTCTTTCAAATGGATGTCAAAAGTGCTTTCTTAAATGTTTTATAGAAGAAAAAGTTTATGTAGAACAACCATCAGGTTTTGAAAACCATAACTTGCCTAACCATGTATTTAAACTTTCAAAAGCTTTGTATGGTTTGAAACAAGCCCCAAGAGCTTGGTATGAAAGACTAAGTTCTTTTCTTTTAGAAAATAATTTTTCAAAGGAAAATGTTGACACTACTTTATTTATTAAAAAACATAAGCATGATATTCTAGTTGTTCAAATTTATGTTGATGACATCATATTTGGGTCTACTAATGAATTGCTTTGCCATGAATTTGCTAAGTGTATGACTAGGGAATTTGAAATGAGCATGATGGGTGAGCTCAAGTTCTTCCTCGGTCTACAAATAAAACAAAGCAATGAGGGCATATTCATAAACCAATCCAAGTATGCGAAAGACTTAATCAATAAATTTGGAATGAAAGGATGCAAAAATGCCAAGACTCCAATAATTACATCAACAAAATTGGACAAAGATGAAAAGGGTAAGAGGTATGATCGGATCACTCTTATATCTTACTGCCTCTAGACCTGATATAATGTATAGTGTATGCTTATATGCTCTCTTTGAATCGTGTCCTAATGAATCACATTTGAATGTTGCGAAAAGAATTTTAAAATATTTACATGGCTCATTGCATCTAGGTTTATAGTATCCTAGAAATTCATCCTTTCATATCATAGGATATTCAGATGTTGATTACACTAGAAGTCTATTGGATAGAAATAGTACTTCAAACACTAGTCACTTTATTGGTGAATGCTTGGTTTCTTGGTTTAGTAAGAAACAAGTTTCAGTTGCTCTCTCTATCGCTGAAGTGGAATATGTGGCAACAGGATGTTGTACTCAAATCCTATGGATGAAACAACAACTTAAGGATTATGGTCATAGTTTGGACCATATACCTATCATATGTGACAATACAAGTGCTATAAGCCTATCTAAGAATCCCATTCAACACTCTAGAAGTAAGCATGTTGACATAAGACATCATGTTCTTAGAGATCATGTTCAATATGGAGATGTTGTATTGGAATTTATCAATACAAACAATCAATTGGCAAATATTTTCACTAAGTTTCTTAATGAAGAAAGATTTAACTTCATAAGAAGAGAACTTGGTATGATTGATGGATTAACCTTATCCTAAGAATGATTGTCAAAATTAAATGTTAATTTCTTTCATATGTTGTCTTTTATTGTCCAATTTTTAAAGTATGAAGTCGCTAACTTGATAGAAATAGATGTTATAAGGGATAAAAGCACCTTAGAAATCCTTTAGTCTTATTTTAGACTTAGTTTTGTTTAATGAGGATTTTAGGCAATTCACGCCCGTGACATATATTCACGGTCGTGATCATAATTGCCAAAAGCTCCAGTAGCTTTCACGCTTTGCTTCATGACATGCTTCACGGTTAAAGGTAGTGAAGACTATGTTTCACGCCCATAACCTTTTTCTGTCACTCCTATGAAACTTTGTGTTCATGACCGTGACACTTCTTCACGACCGTGAACCTTAACACCAAATAATTACAGAAGCATTCATGCTTTGTTTCACGCTTTGTCTCATGATCACAAGTAATGAAGATTGTACTTCACGATCATGACTCATTTTATTACTACCGAAAAATTCACTATTCAGCCCCGTGACTATTAATTGTCATGATCGTGAATCATTTCATATCCTTCATCACGGGTAGAGTGCCTCTTCAACAAACTGTGACCACAACATTTCACGCCCATGACTTACCATTCACGCCCGTGACAATGTCAGCTATAAAATGTTTTCTACTATTTTTCTCTCATTTCTAACTCTACACATTCTCTCATTTATCACCACATTCAATACCTCTCACAGATTCTGTAACACCCCCTCAACCCAGCAGCTCGTGCCCGGATGAGGGAGTGCTACCTCTGACTTTATCGTTTAAAATATCTTTATTAAATTTTGAACACCTGAAAATCATTCATTTTTTTTATTTACCATTTATTTACTTTGCAGCATAAAAGAAAAGTCATAACATCAAAGATAAAAATACATTTTCTTTAATAACATCTTCTTTACAAAGTGTACCGTTTATTTTACAAGTACTATAAAATAAAATTTAAAATATAAATACAACAGATGTGTGACCCACGGTGGTTGATAAACGCTGCTTTACTGGGTCAGGTCACCGTTAGCTTTATCTACTACTGTCTACTTATTCTTTGCTATACCTGCGCGAGAGAAACTCCCACTCTAAGCTCTTGGCTTAGTGGTGCATATAAATAAGGCAATAAACTATTTTTAATGTCACATGCATTGTCATATAAAAATTTATGATCAAATCATGCAAACATACATTTCCTAATATTCTAGCATGCATAACATCAATTTATTATATCTCATTTTGTTTAACATAATCAAATCATCATTCTCATGCAAATCATGGTATTCTAGCATGTATAGACATCAAATTATATTATATTATCTCATACTTATTGTATAACACTAAACCTTCTTTTTATCCATGCCACAATTCATAATTCCATTTTTATTATTCATGTCACAAATCATAATTCCAGTTTTACTTTCAATAATTCTTTTCTGTCCCATAACTTCTTTATTTATGTTTTCATTTATGCCCAGGACACCTATGAACCACTGAATAGGATAACGGAGTTGACATCCAGGCACTTAGGAGTGCCACCCGGTCAATATGATGTGCCATCCGGTCAATATGATGTGCGCATATAAGTGCCAAACCCGACGTAGATAACCGTGCCAAACTCGGCGTAGATAACCGTGCCAAACTCGGCGTAGATAATAATGTCATACCCGGCATAAATAACAATGTCAAACCCGGCGTAGATAACATTGCCAAACCCGACATACATAACATTGCCAAACCAGGCGTAGATAATCACACCATTAATGGATTTAATCATTTTCATCATACTCCCCCCTATTTGGCATGCCAAACTATCCTAAGTTGGTTCTAGTTAGGTGTTCTAGGGCTTATACAATTTCATTAAAATTCATAACAATTAATTTAATACTTTTCATGCATGTAATATCTCAAAATAATCACATAATCACTCAATTAAAATAATATTTACATAATATAACAAATTTCTCATCATTTTACTCATTTCATTTCTCAATTCACATGCTGCCCTGTCAATGGCAGATTCTGTTCTCTGTATTGGACCTTAATTTTGGTCCTGTTCCATTCCAAATATAGTTACATGATCTTAGCTTTAATATTCAACTTGAATCACGTAATTCTGAGTTCTGTATCAAAAGATATAATAATATTAACACTAACTGGTCACTGATAATTCTGCCCAGAATTTTCTGGACAGATTCTAAGTCTAAACTTTATGAATTTTTCTGGATAAGTAAGGACATATTCAGATATCATGGTCTAAATAAACATTGTAGCCCTATATCTTAGCTTTGATACAAAACAAATAACACACAAATCCAAGCTCCATAACT
This sequence comes from Triadica sebifera, assembly GCA_023653625.1. NCBI lineage: Eukaryota > Viridiplantae > Streptophyta > Magnoliopsida > Malpighiales > Euphorbiaceae > Triadica > Triadica sebifera. The sequence continues at coordinate 4,094,326 of CM042911.1, read as the reverse complement.
CAAGTTATAACAATTTAAGTACTTACTGCTCATTATTAACAATTCTACTCAGAATTTCTGGAAAAATTATATGTTCAAACTTTATGAAATGTTCTGAGGATATTTATTCTTCATAAACCTAATTTATTCCTTTCTCCTTACTCTCTTAAGCTTTCTTAAGCATGAGAGTGGGATTTTACCTTACTTTTTCTCTCTTTTCTCACTTTTTCTTTCTAAAATCAAGCTTTAGCTATGGAGGAACAAGGGAAAACGTGGCTGGTTTGAGAGAACTGAATTTTCCTAAGTGAAAAATGGATAAGGAAGAGAAATAAGTAACCAAGAACAAAGTGACAAAAGTCATTAAAATGGGGGACACATAAGCCACATTCTAGAAACCTTCATTAATGTTATATGCATGTATCTTCATTAGCTTATTAAACTTTGCCACTTGGTGTACTGGGCTTCAAGAAACGTGGGAGGCAATTGAAAGATAGCAAATTCTAGATATGAAGAGATGAAAGAACAATTAAGTGAATAAAGACAAGCTACATAATTATGGGACACCTAAGCCAAATTCTAGAAACTTTAATTAATGTTAAATTCATGTATGTCAATTATCTTCTTAAAATGTGACACTTGGTGTGGCTGGCCTCCATATGCATTTTATGTCCCAATTCATGCATTTAATTTATGATTATCCCCTTTAAATCCTCCAATTTTTGATAAATTGCAAATTGACCCCTAAACTTTTCAAAATTTGCAATTTAGTCTTTTACCAAAATTTAACATCTTTAAATATTTTGAACACTTTATTAGATATTTTCCATACTTAATTACCATTATTTTCATTATTTTTCGATAAAAGTCCAAATTTAGATTTCGGTCAAACCGACGAGTCGATTTAACAACTCGCGTGACTTTAGTCTAAATTAGCGGATATGACATTCTCTCCCCCTTAAAATAAATTTCATCCTCGAAATTCTTACCTGTTCATTCTTTGTTGAACATCTGAGGATATTATTTTAATCACTCAATTAAAATAATATTTACATAATATAACAAATTTCTCATCATTTTACTCATTTCATTTCTCAATTCACATGCTGCCCTGTCACTGGCAGATTCTGTTCTCTGTATTGAACCTTAATTTTGGTCCATTTCCGTTCTGAATATAGTTACAAGATCTTCATACATATTTTAGATATGGATCTTAGCTTTAATATTCAACTTGAATCAATTAATTCTGAGTTCGGTATCAAAAGATATGATAATATTAACACTAACTGGTCACTGATAATTCTGCCCAGAATTTTCTGGACAGATTCTAAGTCTAAACTTTATGAATTTTTCTGGATAAGTACAAACATATTCAGATATTAGGGTCTAAATAAACATTGTAGTCCTATATCTTAGCTTTGATACAGAACAAATAACACACAAATCCAAGCTCTATAACTCAAGTTATAACAATTTAAGTACTTACTGCTTATTATTAACAATTCTGCCCAGAATTTCTGGACAGATTCTATGTTCAAACTTTATGAAATGTTCTGGAAACTTACAGATATATTCAGGTTTTATGATATGAATGAAAGTTATATCCCTATGTCTTATCTTTCAAACCCAACAAATAACATGGAAAATTGAGTTCCAAAAATTAAGTTATAATAGTTTAAGTGCACACTGCTCATCAATTTCCAGCAAAGAACATACCAACCAATCACATTCAATTTTTACCAAATTAAATCCTAAGTCTAGCAAACATGCATCCCCAAGATTTTTCATCACAAATAATATTAATCTAGAATCATCAACATGCCAAATAATTAAATTATGAAATTAAAACAAAATTAAAATAGGCTATTGCCTTAGATTATGCACAAATCTCTCTTTCTCTCTTTTCTTTCTCTTTACTTTTCTTTCTCCTTTCCTTTGCTCCTTTGAGCCAAATCCTTGTCACTTTGAGTTCCTAAAATTCATAAACAGATTATTAAAAATTCATAAACCTAATTTCTTCCTTTCTCCTTACTCTCTTAAGCTTTCTTAAGCATGAGAATGGGATTTTACCTTACTTTTTCTCTCTTTTCTCACTTTTTCTTTCTAAAATCAAGCTTTATCTATGGAGGAACAAGGGAAAACGTGGCTGGTTTGAGAGAACAAAATTTTCCTAAATGAAAAATGGATAAGGAAGAGAAAGAAGCAATCAAGAACAAAGTGACAAAAGTCATTAAAATGGGGGACACATAAGCCACATTCTAGAAACCTTCATTAATGTTATATGCATGTATCTTCATTAGCTTATTAAACTTTGCCACTTGGTGTACTGGGCTTCAAGAAACGTGGGAGGCAATTGAAAGATAGCAAATTCTAGATATGAAGAGATGAAAGAACAATTAAGTGAATAAAGACAAGCTACATAATTATGGGACACCTAAGCCAAATTCTAGAAACTTTAATTAATGTTAAATTCATGTATGTCAATTATCTTCTTAAAATGTGACACTTGGTGTGGCTGGCCTCCATATGCATTTTATGTCCCAATTCATGCATTTAATTTATGATTATCCCCTTTAAATCCTCCAATTTTTGATAAATTGCAAATTGACCCCTAAACTTTTCAAAATTTGCAATTTAGTCCTTTACCAAAATTTAACATCTTTAAATATTTTGAACACTTTATTAGATATTTTCCATACTTAATTACCATTATTTTCATTATTTTTCGATAAAAGTCCAAATTTAGATTTCGGTCAAATCGACAAGTCGATTTAACAACTCGCGTGACTTTAGTCTAAATTAGCGGATATGACAGATTCTGACCCCCTAACATCCTTTTCCATCTATAAATACCTTTAAAAACCCTTTTAACATTCATCAAAAATCACAACATCACAAGGTATTCTTCAATATCCTTATCAGAAATTTTCTCTTCAAAAAATCATTCTCAACTCAATAATGGAATTTGGCTCCTCAAAAGGCACAAGAAAGAAATCTCATACTCTAAGAAGGTACACGAACTACCTTCTCAACAACATTCCGGAGCATTGTCATCCGATGTATGCGATTTTTAAGAAAAGACCATTACTTTCTTCACGATCGTTCGAATGGCATGTTGTCAGGACCCTCAGTCTTGAGACAAGCATGATGGAACAACTACAAGCTTGTCATCTCGAAGTGTTTGTAGATATCCATCAACCAACGCTAAGGGAACCAACTCTCAAGTTCCTTAGCACCGTGTAAGTTTGTCCCACCGGTACAGTGAAATTTCAACTTTGCAAGCAACCAAACACTCTCACAGCAGCTGAGTTTGGTGACATCTTCAAACTTCCCTCAGATGGTATCCTCAATAAGAGTGAGGTGGAGTTCTATGCCAATCCGACATGGACTCATTTTAGACAAGACTGTAGCTGGGACGTGAAGAATACGAAAATCACCCATCATTGATCACCAGTGCATAAATATTTACATAGGTTTATGACCTATAGCATCTCTGCAAGAGGGGATATCAATGGTGCAATTCGTAAATATGAGCTCTTTCTCCTGGAGATGGCCCGAAGAGGTCTAATAGTGGCCCTGTCTCAATGGTTTACAAACCATCTACTCTCAATTGCAACAAAGCCATCGAGAGATATCTTGATTGGTGGGTACGTGACTCACCTTGCTATCAAGCTTGGATATTTGAAGCTAGAAGAGCACAACTTCAACCTCATCCCAGCACATCCTCAAGACCGGCTAGATGTTGAATTTTTTATCAAGATGGGAGTAGCGGTTCGCATAATTCATGAGAATAATATTTATTACCGCTTCACCACTCCAGCTAGTGAAATTGCTTGGGAAGACGATGATTCAGATGAATTCAAAGCTGGCCTCCAAGGAATCCAATAAAGAAAAAGAGTCTAAGTCGAGACGACGAACCCAAAGGTTGAGCAGAAGGTTGGTCAATACTCGACCTCCACACCGAACTTGGCTCAATAGGTGGTTGATCTTTTAGCACCTCGCTTGGACCAATTGCATGCTTCGATCAATGAGAGGTTGGAAAACATTAAAGATTTTATGGAGTCTCGCATAGATAACCTCGAGGCGGAAGTAGCACGCTTTAGGGATGGGTTGTCCGGCTCCAAGTCTAGCTAAAGTTTTAGTTTTTATTTCACTTTGTCTTCTAGTTTTTAGTATTGCAAATGTAGAATTTTAATTTATGTTTCCAAACTTTGTACTTTTACATTTGGTATTAATATAATTGCATCGGTTTTTTCCTTATGATTTATTTTATGTTCTTTTTGTTGATGACAAAAGGGGGGAGAACCTAGCAATATAGATGAATATGCAAGTACATGTGTTGATATACTTTGAATATAGTGTTGAGATATACTTTCAATATACTTTGTAGATACTTCACTAGTTAAAAGCAAACAACTTGATATACATTGAATATACTTTGAATATAACTTGCACATACCCAAACAAGCAAGCAAAGATCCATGCTATACTTCCTCAATTCTTGCACTTTATTATTTTTTGTCTTAAGCATCTTTTGAGGGGGAGACTTCTCAAAAGGACATATTGCTAGATTATTTGTCACCATCAAAAAGGGGGAGATTGTTGAACCTTGAGGGGTATTTTCATCATTTTGATGCTAATAAATAAAAAAGCAATAATGTATTTAACATACTTGTGTTCTAAGTTTGTTAAACAGGGTATGAAATATGATGCAAGAATGGAAGACTACTTATGCAAGTCAAAAAATGAAGAAATAACGTATTCACGCTTGTGATGTAGCTTAGCGCCAACTCTCCAACATTTAAAGTTCACAACCATGAAGAATCATAGCAACCGTGAATGATTAAATCAGTCACGCCCGTAAAAGATAGTCACGCCCATGAGATAATATGTCAAATTCATCTAGAGAGCTTCACGGCCAAAGTCACCACTTAGACCACGACTTGGAAGGAGCCCATGATCAAACACTTCAAATTCTTCCAGAATGCTTCACAGCCAGAGTCACCACTTGGACCACGGCTTGGTAGAACATTCATGACCATGATACACATATTCACGACCGTGAATAAGGACAGAGAAACATGCCAGGAGCAAAATTAAGAGTTGGTGCAACGACTATTTTCGCATTAAATTCATCCAAACGACTATAATTCGCTAAGGAAGTATAAATCCTAGTCATTTATGAATCCAGAACAAGAGAATAAAAATTACTTCGAATCAAAATCTTGTTGTAGCCATTTGTGCATTAATTATTTTCAACAAAGCTCTTATTCTTTGTTAAAATCTATTTGCTCATAAATTCTGAGCATTATAGGTTGGTGAGTGTTTCTCTTTGTAATCTACTACTCAAGTGAATTTGGGTATATTGGGTTAAGATTAAAATACTTGTAAAGGTTATTTGCGTGAGCCATAAAACACATGGAATTGGTTTATTGTGTGAGCCATTAAAACACAAAGGATTTCTGGGTTAGGTGTGAGCCATTGATAGAAACACCATAATTGGGAGTGAGCTTGTAAAACTCCATTGTAATACTTAGTGTGTTAGTGAAACTCCCAATTGAGGTTGGGGAGAAGAGTACGATTTGTTAATACCCAAACCTCTATAAATTTCCTGTGTGATATCTTTAAGAATTTTTTAATATCCAATTCAACCCCCCTTCTTGGTTCATTATCTGGGCAACAATTGTTAAATACATTATTGCTATTTTATTTATTGTCATCAAAATGATGGAAATACCCCTTAAGGTTCAACATGGTTCAACAACCTCTTCTTATCTTTCCATTATCATAACTTGTGCTCATTAATACCTCTTAAGATACATTCATATCATTTAGCAATAAAATTTCTTTCAAACATCCTTATCAAGTCAATTATTGCCTAACTTAGCATTCATGCTCATATCATTCAATTAATTGCATATCATTTCACTACTATTTTTCATCTTATTATAGTAATCAACTAGCATTTAAAGCTTATAATTCATTTATCACACTTTTAACACATGTCATATTTTAGAATTTAGATGCATACATGTACATACCTCTAATGGAGCCTCAAAATAAAGTTTATCCCAAGCTTGCTTGTCCCTCTGGTGGATTCCATCACCTCCTCTTTCAACTCCTATCACATATAACATCTCTATATCATAATTCATAACCTTTAAACCTAGCCTTTAATGCCATAAAGATGAAAACCCTAACTTTAGCCCTTCTTTCAACCTTATTCTCATATAACATCTTACTAACACTTGATAAAACCTGTAAACAGCTTAAGAGAGGTATTTAACCTTAAACTTTCAAGATCAAACTATAATCCTAACCCATTTAAAATGAGTTTCTACAAAATCCAACTAAGCATGATTAAAGCTAGAAAGCTTGTAAAAACAAAAGGAAAATGTGATTCCTTACCCTAATCAAAGGAAACATAGTAGGAAAGGAAGATTTGTCTCCTCTTTTCCTCCTACGATTCATTTTCCTCAAAACACCTCTTCTTTATCCTTCTTTTGCACAAGAACTTGTTTAAACTTTGATCTTTTACTTTGGCTTAAGTGTTTATGGCTAGGAACCAAAGAAAAATGTAAGCATTGGTCTCTGGTATGAGAAATGTTTTTAATTCTAGGGTTTCACTTGATTTTAGGTCGTGAGAGCAAGAAAGAACAACTGATGAAATTTATATCTTACGATGTTCACGGGTGTGATAACCACTATCACGACCATGAATCTGCATAAATCCAGAATTGCATCTTGCGATGGTTCACAATTGTGAAAGCATTTGCACTGCATAAATGCATTGTCACGAGTTTTTTCTTAATTAAGTAAAAATAAATAAATAAATAAATATGTTTGTAGGTGAGTTTGAGAAATATTTTCCCAACTATGCTTTTTTTTGGATAGGTAGATAGAGGCGGAATGTCAACTACACAAGATCGTTTGTAAGAGTGGCGAAGTTATACAAACATAATAATTGCCACTATGATTGTCGACTATATTAAAAATTTTATTTTTTTTAGAATTGCAAAGATCACTACTTTAAGTAGCGATCTTGTTTAGGGTCGGATACCCATTTAGTGTGGATCATTGTACTCATCCGAGTATAAAATATTACAGAGTCAAAATATTAAAATGATGCAATGATTTAGTGATCGTCAAAATATCTATCATTCTGTATAATATCAAAATGTGAAAATGATGCAATGAATATCTATCACAATGTATAATATTTTATTATTTTATATATAACTATAAAATTTCTATAATGATAGATATTCATTTTTTTTCAAAACATTGTATATATTTCCCAAGCTAAATTTTTTCAATCATTATTTAATTCTTCTACCAAGAAAATGGTATTAAATTTTCACATGTACATATTTTCTATGAGAGCATTATTTAAATATTTAAAAATTAAAATATTTGAATCATATATTTATTTTTGGAATGGAAAAATATATGTATTTTTTAAGTAAACAAAAATCCCAGTAAATCTTCAAATTCTAACTCCCAATTCTATAATTGCATTTTTTATATATCTAAATTTTAATTTAAGTTTTAAAACATTATTTGAAGCCTTTTTCCAAAAAAAAAATTTATTTAAGTCAAAACAATAATTTCAAACTTTTGTTTTAATTTTAAACAACCAAACCATTTCAAAAATCATCTCTAAACTAAAATGCAAATTGTTTTCAAATTTAATTTAAATCAAAACCAATAATATGATGAATCAATTTTAGAATTTTTATTGTATTTAACCACGTTGCATGAATTTTTCCATATATAACAACATTTAAGTACTAGTAAATAACAAACAAAAATAAAGAGAAAGTTTTACGTAATGGCTGACCAATTATTAGAAAAGTGGGGTTGTGTGTAATAGTTGGATGAGTACAATGATCCACACTAAATGGGTATCTAACCCTAAGTAATGTCGCTACTTAAAGTAGCGGTCTTTGTAATTCTTAAAAAAAATAAAAATTTTAATATAGTCGACAGTCATAGTAGCGATTATACTGTTGGTATAACTTCGCCATTATTGCTAACGATATTGTGTAATTGACATTCTGCCTCTATCCACCTGTCCAAAAAAATATAGTTGGGAAAATATTTCTCAAACTCACCTATAAATGTAATTATTTATTTATATTTACTTAATTAGGAAAAAAGCCCCATTGTCACGTCGTGAATTTTGTGACATTTCACTTTCTTGTGTCTTTTCAACTATTTTCTTATAACTTTTAATCAAATACTAATATATCTTAATTCGTATTAATTACTAGGCCATATTTACGGGCGTTACAGATCCTGGGATGGCTATAAGGTCTTATGAAGGATATGACATCAATAGATATACCTTTTACATGAAACATTAGAATGACAAAAGCATAATGAAAAATAGCGGAGTTACCTTGATAGCTTATGTTGCCTAGATATTAGACTAAAAAGGGGGGTTGAATTGGAGTTTCAACAAATTAAACTTTAAAGTGCAGAAATAAGTAATTAATTTTAGGAGGGATAGAGAAAATCAGACACAAAGATTTATAGAGGTTTGGGTGTTAACAAACCCTACTCCTCTCCCCAATCGCAATTGGGAGTTTCACTAACACACTAAGTGTTACAATGGAGTTTTACAAACTCACTCCCAACTATGGTGTTTCTCAAAATGGCTCACACCTAACCCGGAAATCCCTTGTATTTTAATGGCTCACACAATAATCAATTCCTTGTGTTTTACAGGCTCACACAAACAACATTCCTTGTGTTTTACAGGATCACACAAACAACCTTCCTTGTGTTTTACAGGATCACACAAACAACCTTCCTTGTGTTTTACAGGATCACACAAACAACCTTTTAATTTGTGTTTTGGAGGCTCACACAACTAACCCTTACAAGTGTTCTACTCTTAACGCAGAAATACCCAAAGCTCACTTGAGTAACGATTACAGAGAGAACCACTCACAAATTTTAATTGCTCAAATACGAAGAGCAAAAAGATTTTTATAGAGAATATATTTTGTTCTCAAAATAAGAAAGTACAAATAGCTGAAATTCGAAGTATATGCTATTCTATTGTTATTCTCTTCATTCTCTTATTCTTAATGCATAAATGACTTCCATTTATACTCTAATGGCTAAATATAGCCGTTGGGATGCATTAAAAATGAAACTAGCTGTTGTACCAACCAAAAAATCGCGTCTGACATTTTTCTCTTTCATTGTTCATGGGCATGACTATGCTTGTCACGGGAGTGACAGTTCTTCCCAAGTCGTGACTGAAGTGGTGACCTTGGTCGTGAAACTCTCTGGAATGTTTTGACATATAGAGTCATGGGCGTGACATACTCATTCACGGGCATGACAATCTTCCCAGCCGTGATCCAAGTGGTGACTCTGGTCGTGAAGCTCTCTGGATGAAATTGCATGAATCTTCACAGGGGTGACACCTTTATTCACAGGGGTGACTGAAATGTCCACTTCACGGTTTGTTTTTCCTTCATGGCTGTGAACTTCAAAAGTTGGTTTTGGTAACGGTTAGCTTCTTTCACGGGAGTGACTCATAGAGTCACGACTTGAATTTTGTCTTTCAATGATTATTCTTCCAATTCTCCATTCTTGTTATTTTGATCCATGCACTGTATAAAAGACTTAGAAGACAAGTATGTTAAATACAATATTGCTATTTTATTTGTTATCATCAAAATGACGAAAATACCCCTTAAGGTTTTTCAATCTCCCCCTTTTTGATGGTGACAAATAATCTAGCAATATGTGATTTTGAGAAGTCTCACCCTCAAAATATACTTAGGATAAAAATTTATAATGTGCAAGAATAATAGATAATGATGTAGCATTGAAATAAACTTAACTAGATTTAAGTGTATGCAAGTTATATGAGAAGTATATCCAATATATACCATAACTCCTTTTTAAGACATGAAGTATGTGTAAGATATATTTAAGGTATATCATGGCATATTTATATTTGTAACTTGCTTTAAGGTATACGCAAAGTATACTTAAGGTATATCTAAAGTATATAAAGCTTAATTTTCCAATTATATACTTTGCATATGAAATTTTGAATCAAGATTTGTAATCCATTTCAAAGTCAATTCAATTTTGATTATTTGATTCAAAAATCATTTACCTTAATATATATTGCTAGTTTGATCTTATGTTGCTAGTTTGATACCATTCTCCCTATCATATATTGCCTATCATATATTGCTAGTTTTCTCCCCCTTTTGTCATCAATCAAAAAGGATATGAAGATTGAAGTAAACAAAAGCAAATATATATAACATAAAGGAAAGGATACAAACTGAGTTAAAATGTTCAAAAAGGAAATTTAAAAATTTCCTACACATAAGCAAACATAAAAAATAACAAACAAGCAAAAACAATCAAATTTAGGCTACTCTCTAGCCTATCTCCTAGACAGACATCATATCACGAAGCCTAGCCACTTTAGCCTCAAGGCTGTCCATCCGAGACTCCATGAAGTCTTTGAGGTTTTCCAACCTCTCATCCATTGAAGTCTATAGCTGCTCAAAACGTGGTGCCAAGAGGTCAACCACCTGTTGCGCTAAGGACGGTGTGGAAGTTGAGGACTGTCCGACGTCCTACTCGGCTGCTGGAGGTGCTTCCTTGACCTGAGCCCTCTTCTTCTGCTGGACTCCCTGGAGGTCTACTTTAAAATCCTCCGTGTCATTGATACCAGATAATCTCCCCAGCAGTGTTAGTGAAGTGGTAGAAGATATCGTTCTGGAAAACGATCCTGACAGCCGCTCCTATCTTGATGAACGACTCGACATCCAAGCAATCTCGAGGATGTGCAGGAATGATGTTGAAATGATGGGCATCCAGCTTCAAATAGATGAGCTTCACTGCGATATGGGTGACATATGCCCCAATCAAAATATCTCCAGTGGGCTTGGTGGCTATGGAGAGAAGATGGTTAACAAACCATCTGGAAAGTGCCACTATGACTCCTCTGCGAGCCATCTCAAGGAGGAAGAGTTCTGACTTCCTGATTGTGCCATTACTTTCTCCCCTTGCAAATATACTATAGGTTAGGAACCTATGTAAATACTTGTGCACTGAGGCCCTGAGATGTGTGCTCTTTGTCTTCTTGACATCCCAGCTACAATCGATGCCAAAGTGTGTCCAGGCTCGAGGGGCAGAGAATTCTACCTCAGTGTCATTCATGATGCCATCAGATGGTAGGTTGAACAATTTGCCAAATTCAATGGCATTGAGGGTGTTGGGATTGTTGCAGAGTTGGTATTTCACCACTCCAGTAGGTGAAACCTGCAATGTGCTGAGAAATTTCAGTGTTGGCTCCCTCAGAGTCGGTTGATGAATTAAAATAAAATCTTTGAGATGACAGGCTTGTAGTTGCTCTGTCATAGCCGTCTCAAGTATGAGACTTCGGACTGTTTTCCATTCGAAGGACCTTGAAGACAAAAGAGGTCTCTTCTTCAAAGTTGCATACCGAGGATGACAATTCTCTGGAATGCGGTTCATTAGGTAATCTGCATACCTCTTAGGTGCATGGGACTTCTTTCTTTTTCCCTTGGATGAAGCAGACTCCATTTTTGAAGAAATTTGTTGTTGATGGAGTTGAAAATAATTTTGGGGAAATTTCAAGTCTTTGGGGTCGGAATCTTCAATGTCTCAATGAATGAGAGTAAATGAGAGCGGTTTTGGGAGATGGAGAGTTGAAATGAAGGTTGTAACCGGATATTCTCTTATATATTAAATACATTCATGGGCGTGACGAAGGTGTTCACGGGCGTGTTCACGGTTTGCTGAAGGAGTGTTCCATCCGTGAATGAAGACGTGAATACTTTCGCAGGCGTGATCCTTGAACATCACAGGCATGAATAATCATCCGTCACAGGGGTGAATAAATGGTCACGGGAGTGAACTTTTGAATTTCACTACTTATGTCCGTGAAGCAAGCCGTGACTCAAGGCGTGAAAGCTTCTGTGAGTTTTGGGGTGTAATTGTGTAATTGTTCAGGGGAGTGAAAATTTGTCACGGGCGTGAATGGCTATTTTCACGGGCGTGACTCAAGCCGTGAAAATAACTTTTCACCACTTGAAGCCGTGAACCATGTCGTGAACCAAGTCGTTAATGACACTGCCTCTTTGGGCCATTTAAGTCACGGGCGTGAACATATGTCATGGGCGTGACTCCCTTAAATTTTCATCAAATTAAAATTAAGTCCTAAAACAAGACCAAATCATTTCAACAAAGATTCTACTCCTTAAAACATGAATTCTCATCAAAATTTCTATCTTATAACTTGTGATATGATTTAAGATCAACAATTAAAATTTCATAATTTTTACAATCACAAGGTTAATCCATCAATCATACCAAGTTCTCTTCTAATGAAATTAAATCTTTCCTCATTTAAAGACTTAGTGAAAATATCTGCTAATTGATTTTCTGTGCTTATGAATTCTAATGCAACATCTCCATATTGAACATGATCTTTAATAAAGGGGTGTCTTATGTCAATATGCTTGCTTCTTGAGTGTTGAATAGGATTCTTTGAAAGATTTATAGCACTTGTGTTGTCACATTTGATAGGGATATGGTTCATCTCATGACCATAGTCCTTAAGTTATTGTTTCATCCAAACAATTTGTGTACAACAACATCCAACTGCTACATATTCAGCTTCAGCAATTGAGAGAGCAACATAAACTTGTTTCTTGCTAAACCAAGAAACTAAGCATTCTCCAATGAAGTGACAAGTACCTGAAGTACTTTTCCTATCTAAAAGACTACCAGCATAGTCTGCATCTGAATATCCTATAATATAAAAAGATAAATTCCTAGGATACCATAAACCTAGATGCAATGATCCATGTAAATATCTTAAAATTCTTTTTACAGCATTTCAATGAGATTCTTTAGGACATGATTGAAATCGTGGACATAAGCAAACACTATACATAATGTCGGGTCTAGAAGTAGTAAGATATAAAAGTGATCCGATCATACCTCTATAAAGCTTTTCATTAATGCGCTTACCCTTTTCATCTTTGTCCAATTTTGTTGATGTGCTCATAGGAGTCTTGGCATTTTTGCATCCTTCCATACCAAATTTCTTGATTAAGTCTTTGGCATATTTGGATTGGTTGATGAATATGCCCTCATTTCTTTGCTTTATTTGTAGACCAAGGAAATACTTAAGTTCTCCCATCATGCTCATTTCAAATTCCCTAGTCATGCATTTAGCAAATTCTTGACAAAGCAACTCATTAGTAGAACCAAATATTATATCATCAACATAAATTTGAACAATTAGTATATCATGCTTATGCTTTTTGATGAATAGTGTAGTGTCAACATTTCCCTTTGTAAAGCTATTTTCTAATAAAAAAGAACTTAATCTCTCATACCAAGCTCTTGGGGCCTGTTTCAAACCATACAAAGCTTTTGAAAGTTTTAAAACATGATTTGGCAAATCATAGCTTTCAAAACCTGGTGGTTGCTCTACATACACTTCTTCATCTATATAACCATTTAGAAATGCACTTTTCACATCCATTTGAAAAATTTTGAAATTCATGTGACATGCATATGCTAAGAGTATTCTTATAGCTTCTAATCTAGCTACAGGTGCATATGTTTCATCATAATCTATACCTTCTTCCTGATTATATCCTTTTGCAACTAGTCTTGCCTTATTCCTGGTTATTAACCCTTGTTCATCTAATTTGTTTCTAAATACCCATTTGCTACCTATGATTTGATGATCCTTGGGTCTAGCTACTAGGTTCCATACCTTATTTCTCTCAAATTGGTTGAGTTCCTCTTGCATGGAAATTACCCAACTTTCATCATTAAGAGCCTCGTCAATATTTTTAGGATCAATTTGTGAAATAAAAGCAATGTCAGTAACCAAATGCTTGAAATGAGATCTAGTACTTACTCCCCTTGATAGATCACCAATTATTTGCTCTTTTAGATGATCTTTCGTCATTCTCCATTCTTTTGGAAGTTCTTGATCCATTTGTTCTTGATTTTGAGGTAGAGTGTCATTTTGCAGTAAATTTTCTTGATTATTTTCTTCTTTTTCATTTCCAATATCAAGTTTTTCCATATTACTTACAACATCATCAAGAACACTACCTTTCACAAGATCAAGTCTAGTAGATTCATTAAAAACAACATGCATGGATTCTTCAACCGTTAATGATCTTTTATTAAATACTCTATATGTTTTGCTAGTTGAAGAGTATCCTAAAAAGATACCTTCATCAGACTTAGAGGCAAATTTTCCAAGATTGTCCTTGGTGTTCAATATAAAACACTTGCATCCAAATACTCTAAAGTATGATATCAAGGGCTTTCTTCCATTCCATAGCTCAAATGAGGTTTTGTTTAAAAGAGATCTTTTGAAAACTCGATTTGAAATATAACATGCAGTGTTTGTGGCTTCTTCCCAAAAATAAGTTGGTAAATCATATTCATTAAGCATTGTTCTAGCCATTTCAATTAAAGTACAATTTTTCCTTTCAACTACCCCATTTCGTTGAGGTGTCCTAGGAGATGATAAATTATGTGAAATGCCATGTTCAAGACAAAAACTTTCAAAGTTTTCATTTTCAAATTTTTTCCCATGATCACTCCTTATTTTTGAAATGCAGTACCCTTTTTCATTTTGAATTCTTCTAGCAAAGTTTTTGAATTTTTCAAAAGCATCACTCTTTTGAGCTAAGAAAATTACCCAAATAAATCTAGAGTAATCATCTACGATGACAAATGCATAATGTTTTCCTCCTAAGCTAGCAATTCTAGTAGGTCCAAACAAGTCTAAATGCAGGAGTTGGAGAGGTTTTGAAGTACTTACTATATTTTTGGCTTTGAAAGATGACTTGTGTTGCTTTCCTCTCTGACAAGGATCACATGTCTTGCCTTTATCATATTTAACTTTTGGCAAACCTTTTACTAGCTCTCCTGTGTTGAGACTTTGTATTAAGTCCATGTTAGCATGACCAAGTCTTCTATGCCACAACCAAGATTCATCACTAGTAGTCATAAGACACTTAGAGGAATGGTTAGATAGTTCATGTAAGTTTATTATGTATGTATTGATATCTCTATCCCCTTTAAATATTTCTTGACCATCGATAGAGATTACAAGACATTTGTTTGAAGTAAAGATTACTTTGTTTCCTTTATCACATAATTGACTTACACTTAACAAGTTATGTTTCAAGCCATCAACAAGTAAGTCATCCTTAATAAAAGTAGTACTATTAACACCAATAGAACCAATGCCAATTACCTTACCTTTTGCATTGTTTCCAAAGGTAACTTTACCTCCATCAATACTTTTGATTTCATTGAAAAGTTCTTTGTCTCCTGTCATATGCCTTGAGCATCCACTATCTATTAGCCAAGCATTTTTATTTATTGTGGACTTGAGGCATACCTATAGAATCACAAATCAAGTATGATTTTTAGGTACCCAAATGAGTTTGGGTCCTTGGGGGTTAGCACATGAAGGTTCCCAATGAGCCTTCCTTATCCAACAATGTTTATTTATGTGACCCATTTTCATACAATAATTACATTGTTTAGGTCTAAACTTGTTTTTTGGTCTTACACTGTATTTAAATGCCATAATTCTATTAGACTGATTTTGAGAGCAATGACATGCACAATCATGATTAATTTGCATTCTTCTAGATGCTTGCTTCTTATACATAAAGGCATGATTATTCTTTTTCTGTATAGAAGGTTTAACATTCTTATTTCTTGGTGCAGTTCTAACAGGTGTGGAGATGTGAGATTCTTTAGATTTAACAAATATAGTTTTGTGAGAAGATGATGATGTGTTCTTAAATCCTAGACCATGTCTAATTAAGGGTGATCTCTGAGACACAATGAGAGTATCTAAGCTCTCTTTACCTTTGTGAAATTTAGAAATGGAATTTCTAAGTTCCTCAACTTCATTTTTCAAAGTATTATTTTCTTTTAACAATGAAGCTGTTGAGGGTCTAGATGAATATTCATCTAATGACTTTTGAAGAGATTCATTAGATGATTTAAGCTTTATGTTCTCCTTTTCTAATCCATCTATCTTATTTTTCAAATTAGAGATATTATTTCTATAGGTACTAAATTTAGTTATATATTTCTCTAATTCTATATTTAATTCTTCTATAAGGCTTTGCTCATCATCATCACTATTACTATCATTGTCACTACTATTATTATTGAAAGAGTATGAGTGTAGTGATCTTACTTTGTCCGAGACGTGATCCTCAATAGCCATGAAGCATAGGTTGACCTCTTCACTTTCATTATCATCTTTTTCAATTGACGAGCTTTTGTCATCCCATGTGGCTTTGTGACCTTTCTCCCCATTGTCTCTTTTGTATTTGCTCTTATGCTTCTTGAGCCTTGGACATTCTGGTTTGATATGTCCCTTCTTTCCACATTCATAGCATTTTATCTCTTCCTTGCTTCTATGTGTGTCATTAAAAGTTTGTTTGAGGTTTCTTTGTCTGAATTTTCTGGAATTGCTCATTTTCTTCTCAATGATTCTTTTTAATCTCCTTGAAAGCATAACAATATCCTCATTTTCATCATCACTCATTTCTTCATCGTCTTCACTATCTTCTTGAGATTTTGAAGTAGAGGCTTTGAGTGCTAAGGGCTTTCTTTTCTCTGGCTCTGCTTCAAGCTCTCTATCTCTCTTTACTGCCATCTCATGTGTGAGAAGTTTGCCAATCAGCACATCAGTATTCATGATGCTCATATCTTTATTTGCTTCTTCTATGCCATCAACTCTTGAACCATAGTCTTTAAGAGGAAGACTTCTCATGATTTTATTGTTTACATCTTCCAAGCTCAGATGCTTCCCAAGTTTCCTCATTCCATTTATAATGGATAGAAGACGGTTGGTCATGTCAGTGTTTGACTCATTGGATTTCATCTTGAAGAGCTCATATTCTGAGGTTAGAAGTTGAATCTTCTTGGATTTGACTTACTTAGTTCCCTCATGATATTTCTCCAATATCTTCCACATGCTGTATGCTGTTGAGCAGTGTTGTATTCTCCCACATTCTTCAATAGATAATGAGCTTGATAGGATTGTCATTGCCTTCTTGTTTTTGAAATTTGCTCTTCTTTGAGGCTCTGTCCAATCATCTCTTGATAGGATTTCTTCTTCACCATTAGCTCCTCTTCTAGTTGGTGGTGTCCATTCTTTTCGTACACTATCCTAGACTTCAATTCCTTCACTATCCAAGTATGTCTCCATCCTAAACTTCCAATGGGCATAATTTGCTCCATCAAAGTAAGGTTTGAGACTTTGGAATCCTTCACTGGCCATATCTTACTCTTTACTAGCGCTTTTTAGGCTTCGATGCTAGACAAAGCTCAGAGACCAATTGTTGCCCAGATATTAGACCAAGAAGGGAGGTTGAATTGGAGTTTCAAAAAATTAAACTTTAAAGTGCGGAAATAAATAATTAATTTTAGAAGGGATAGAGAAAATCAGACACAAATATTTATAGAGGTTCGGATGTTAACAAACCATAATCCTTTCCCCAATCGCAATTGGGAGTTTCACTAACACACTAAGTGTTACAATGGAGTTTTACAAGCTTATTCCCAACTATGGTGTTTCTCACAATGGCTCACACCTAACCCAGAAATCCCTTGTGTTTTAATGGCTCACACAAACAACCTTTCTTGTGTTTTACAGGATCACACAAACAACCTTCCTTGTGTTTTACAGGATCACACAAACAACCTTTTAATTTGTGTTTTGGAGGCTCACACAACTAACCCTTACAAGTGTTCTACTCTTAACCCAGAAATACCCAAAGCTCACTTGAGTAACGATTACAGAGAGAACCACTCACAAATCTTAATTGCTCAAATATGAAAAGCAAAAAGATTTTTATAGAGAATAGATTTTGTTCTCAAAATAAGAAAGTACAAATAGCTTAAATTCGAAGTATGTGCTATTCTATTGTTATTCTCTTCATTCTCTTGTTCTTAATGCATAAATGACTTGCATTTATACTCCCATGGATGAATATAGCCGTTGGGATGCATTAAAAATGAAACTAGCCGTTGTACCAACCAAAAAATCGCATCTGACATTTTTCTCTTTCATTGTTCATGGGCGTGACTATGCTTGTCACTAGAGTGACAGTTCTTCCCAAGCTGTGACTGAAGTGGTGACCTTGGTCGTGAAGCTCTCTGGAATGTTTTGACATATAGAGTCACGGGCGTGACATACTCATTCACGGGCATGACAATCTTTCCAGCCGTGATCCAAGTGGTGACTTTGGTCGTGAAGCTCTCTGGATGAAATTTGCATGAATCTTCACGGGGGTGACACCTTCATTCACGGGGGTGACAAGCTTCCCAGCCATGATATAAGTGGTGACTCTGGTCGTGAAACTCTCTGGATGAAATTGCATGAATCTTCACGGGGGTGACACCTTTATTCACAGGGGTGACTGAAATGTCCACTTCACAATTTGTTTTTCCTTTATGGCCGTGAACTTCAAAAGTTGGTTTGGGTAACGGTTAGCTTCTTTCACGGGAGTGACTCATAGAGTCACGACAGTGAACATGCTACTACTTGAATTTTGTCTTTATAGGATTATTCTTCCAATTATCCATTCTTGCTATTTTGATCCATGTCCTGTATAAAAGACTTAGAAGACAAATATGTTAAATACAATATTGCTATTTTATTTGTTATCATCAAAATGACGGAAATACCCTTTAAGGTTTAACAGCTTAGTCAAGAGAATTTACTTGTGCCAAGACACTAGACCAATATATGTTACAATGTCATATTATGAAGTAGTTGAAGACATTTGGGAACTTGATTATAAGGAATTCATAGTTCCTCTTTTCGATGTAAATGGATTGAAAATTGATGTGGCATTCGAATGGATGAGTCAGGATTCACAAAGTCAATTTTTGTCAATTGGGTTATCAAGATGATCCATTTATTCTACCTTCATAAGCTAAACAAGTATTTTACATTGTTGACCCTAATGATAATAAGTGGTCTATTGTTCTTGAATGTAAAAGGCATATTGTTGGTATTGATGATATGGTAGATGAGGAAAAGTATGATAAGTTTGATAAGACTCCCCTATTTTCTATCAGGCTACCTATGGTAGTTGGGGAAGAAAGTTTTGATACAAATTATGGTCATGCTAACCATAGTGAAGGTTTATGAATCAAAAATCGCCAATAACTGATGCACACATATCCATATTTTGTTTATATGTAAATGTAATTTTACACATGTAATATGATTGCATGTGGTTTATATTGATATTTTTTTGTTATTGTTTATCAAATAAATCTCTAATATGTGTAATATGCTTAACGTGGTTTATACTAATAATTACCAACTCAAATAAATTATTATAATTGTGGATTATACTAATATATTTTTTTTGTTGTGCTTATATTGTCAGAAATCATGTCCGATCAACAAGAAGATTTGGCGCCATTGAGTAGCATGACATCAAGAAAGACTGAGGGAGATACCACATGCAAGAAATAAGTCTGAAACCTCACCTTAGCTAGTAAGTTATAATACTACATACTATTTTTCTATAGTTTTTGTAGTGTTTGCAATATATTAAAGCATATATTGATATATACTTATTTTCCAGTACCTACAGAACTTATACTATGGTAGGTGGGAAAAATAAATGTGCTAAGCTAAATTAGAGTGACATTTTGGTAAGAAATTTATATTAATAATTTTAGTTTGATTGAAATTTTTTTATGAGTTATTAATCTTTTATTTAACTATTTTTTGTAATTTTTTCCATTTTAAGTACCATCAATAATAAGGAGATGTAGAATGTAGATACTATGTCATGAGATATATGTATGAAATTGTCATATATCATAACAGTAACAACACATTGCTTAAGGTATGTTATTTTAAATACTACTTTGTTAATTTATTTAAATGCATGTATGGTACATTATTATTAGTTTAATTATTTCTATGACGTGTTCTCTTCAAGGTATATTTTGTTTTGTAGGCTTTTCAAAATGGATCACATAGTGAAGAATAAATTGTTGAAATTTGATATTTGTGGTCTAACTATTTTGTAAGAGAGTGTATGTAATTTTGTTAGTTTACTTCATATATTAATATCATATTAATGAGAAATACAATTTGGAATTAATTTCTTCATAGCTTATGGATTAATATTGTTGTTGAATATTTGGAATTGCTGGATATTTAAAGCTTAATTGTATATATGCATGCATGTGTATGCATATGTTAGCTTTGTGGCTTTTGTATTGGTTCATAATTCTACGTATTGGCTTTGTGGCTATTCTGGATTTTGTATTAGTGCTTTTATATATATATATGGACTATTGGTGTTTTCAAGCATGTGATCATGCTATATATATATATATATATATATATATATATATATATATATATATATATATATATATATATATATCGGCTAAAAGTTAGAGTTTATGCATATAGTTTGATTTTTTATAAAAAAATATTATATGTGTCA
Organism: Triadica sebifera; assembly: GCA_023653625.1. Lineage (NCBI taxonomy): Eukaryota > Viridiplantae > Streptophyta > Magnoliopsida > Malpighiales > Euphorbiaceae > Triadica > Triadica sebifera. The sequence goes on along the minus strand of CM042911.1, from coordinate 4,073,786 downwards.
GCTTTTATTTATAGCCGACATATATAAGTAGACCATATGCGTTAGTCAATTTGACTGATGTATAAAACTCAACTCATAGACATCCTACTGATATGTGTCACTCATTTAACTGATACATAAAGTCTAATATAGCCGATGCACATAGTATATTTCTGTACTAGTGATATGTTGTTTACTTTTTGATTGACATGCATATAGCTAACACTTTTGATTTATTTTGATATCAAAAGAGCTAAGTTAAATACATGCATAATTGCTTTTGGTATGCCATATGAACTTCTTTAGGTTAAGTGAATTCTTCTTGAACTTCATCAATTCTATTTTTATGGCTTGAGTTTGTGGCATATTTGTGTTCCTTATATTCAATCTCTTATAAGCTTTTTTTGAAACAGAGAAAATCATTTCTCCTTGGCCACATATTGTAGAATTATTTGTCACCATCAAAAAGGGGGAGATTGTTCAACTTGGAGGGATATTTTTGTCATTTTGATGATAACAAATAATTGAGAAATAGAAATTTTAACCATATTTTGTTTTTTAAGTGTTTACACAAGTTAAGTGTTCTTTAAACCATCAAAGCCACTTGGATCAAGTAAATTGAAGTTTAAAAAATAGTCAAAAGACTTTCACACCTGTGAAACATTGGTCATACCCGTGACACATCATTAACATTCATTAATACAAATAGTCACATTTGTGAAATTGGTTTTTCACACTCGTAGAAGTTACCACCCATAAAGCCTTATGGCACTAAAGTTTCATTTTCAATTGTTTACGATTATGAAGAACTGACTTACTTGTGAAGCAAATTTATTCATGCCCATGAAGACTTGGTCATTCCTGTGAAACAACATCCAAATCTAGATAGATCCTTTCATGACTAGCTTCACCACTTCAGTCATGGCTTGCCAAAAATATTCATGCATGTGAAGCTTCAGTCACACCTGTGAACTTGAAAAGAGAAAGCTGATAGGCTCCAATGAGAAAGATATTGAACAACTATTTTTGCATTTAATGCAATATAAAGGACTTTATTTCTTGGAAAAATATAAATACAACACATTTATAACTTCCAAGGGTTAGAAAACCAATTATCAGTCATCTAATCTTTGTAAAGTCTTGTGCATTCTTTAATCTCCAACAATTTTTGGTAATCTTTATTATAAACCATTATTACTCAATTTGTTGAGTTTTTCTGGTTGTTAAGTGTATTTATTTTGTAATCAATTTCTCAATAGTGAGATTTGGTGAGTTAGGTTATGAGTGAAACACTTGTAAGAGTTTTTGTGTAAGCCATTAAAATACAAAAATTTGGTTGTTGTGTTAGCCATTAAAACACAAAAGGCTTTTTGGGTTAGATGTTAGCCAAGAGAGTAAAACACCAAAATTGAGAATAAGCTAGCAAAAACTCCATTATAACTCTTTGAATTAGTGAAATATCCAATTGTAATTGGGGAGAGAACGTAGGATATGTTACACTTGAACCTCTATAAATATTGTGCCTCTCATCTCTTTCATTCCCTCTTTATTAATGTTTTGTTATTTGCTTTACTAAAACTTTTATTTACCCACCAATTCATCCACCATTCTTAGTGATAGTTTGGGAAATAATAAGGAAGAAGAAGAAGAAGAAGAAGAAGAAGAAGAAGAAGAAGAAGAAGAAGAAGAAGAAGAAGAAGAAGAAGAAGAAGAAGAAGAAGAAGAAGAAGAAGAAGAAGAAGAAGAAAAAGACGAAGAAGAAGAAGAAGAATAAAAAGAAGAAGAAGAAGTAGAAGAAGAAGGCTTTCATATATCAAAACTTATGAAAGGGTAAGAAAGAGTGGGTTTCATATATCAAAATTTAGGTTTAAGCTTGTATCAAAGGGTAAGAAAGAGTGGGTTTTAAGGTTTAAGCTTATGGCTCTATGGTCTAATAGAGGTGTCTTTAGTTTTATATGTGTTGGTAAAAGAGGTGATGGCCATCAAGATCCTAGGAAAACTTGAAGTGAGGTTTAGGCTCCATTTTAGAGGTATTTACATATATGCATACCAATTCCCTTTTCTTATATGTTTAACATGTTTAATGTTATGAAATGATTTGAATACATGGTTAATGTAATGAATATATTTTTGGTATGTAAATGCATAGTGTTTGTGTGATGTAAATGTTAAAAATGTCATGGAAATGAGTTCGAAAGTTAATGATATTTAAGAGATTTTTGGGTATAATTTGTTGTTCAAATGTTTTTTTTATGTTATGGTATGATTATGGCATGAAGACATCATTGATTATTGATAAGAATGATTGACATTGGTCAATCTTAGAAGTCATTGCATGTGATTTTATGATACTATGTTTTGGCTCAGGTTTCTATTTTGAAAACATAGAATTTCACAGTTATGACACATTAGTCACGACCGTGAATCCCTAGCCCAAACATGTTTCACGCCTGTGACACCTTTACTTAGAACTTGCCTAACTAGGATAGAATCATTCACGGTTTGGTTCATGGTTGTGTTCATGGCTTCATTCACTCTCGTGACATAATCTTCACACCTATGAACTCACAGGCACAGTCACAGTTGCATTCGTGGGTAGATCACCCGTGAAGAAAAACCTTCACGGTGGTCAATGTTTATTCACACCTGTGAAGCTCTAAGACTTTACAATGTGCATTTTTTATAGGAATCTATATGATGTATTTGATTAAGCATATACTATGAACATATGAAATGTCACATATGAGCTCATGTTATGTTGAAATAGACAAGTGATGAATGATGTTAATGCATGAAACCTGGTTGGTGAGTAATCATATGTGTATAATGTATTGCAATTGGACATGATATATATATATATATATATATATATATATATATATATATATATATATATATATATGACTTGTTGTTTGTGATAAAGTGCAATATGATTATATGTTACACGATATTGATAGGATTCCTTCCACGACATGATATACAAATAAAAGGTAAAGTGTTTGTATTGCCATGTATTAGGGTAATCATTTACAAACATGATAGAATGATATGAACATGTATGGTTATGACAAGACTTATATGAATGCATGCATGAATTTTTATGTCCATATGTATTACTAAGATTTAATTAGCTTAACGTGTGGGCTTTTTACATGCGAGTTTGGAGTCTAGTTGAAAGTAGGAGTTGACCAAAAGTGAAGTGCCCATAGAGAGATTTCAGAGCAGAACCGTTTTGGATCAGTGAATTTTTGTTCATGTTATTTTTTTGGTCTTTTTATGTACATGAGATTGGGTATTTTTAGATTGTTAGCTTTTATACATTCCTTTTTTTTAGGAACATATAATTCTTTATTAGACATATATTTTTATTAACATTGAGCCAATTTAGTCCAAACATAGTTTAAATATATGATGTTGATTTTATAGAATCAAAGTGTATGTATATTTTACAGTTTTTATGCAAAGGGTTATAACGGTAATACGATAATATGAGATAAAGATTTACAAAGAACGAAAAAGTTTTAAATTGCATAGGTTTTCTGCAACATATTTTGGTAGCATTCTTTCATGTGGTCAGGATTATTCTAATTGTATGGGAGGGTGCTATACTATCACATAATGGCACATATTTCATACAAGATCATTCATAGAGTATTCAACATCACATCATGCTTGCTATAATCATATTATATTTGTACTTAATTTTTACATAGTATAGTGTAGTAAATCACACTGGTTCTTTGCCAATTGTCCTCATAAGTTTCTAAACTAGACTGACTACAATACAAGGTGACTGATTGCAACCTAAGTATTGCCTTATCGTAGGCTATAATGAAAATATTTGATCGAAAGCTAGAGTAAGTAACCATATAGGTTTCATTTATAGATTTGTTTTTCATCATGATGGTTGATTGCAACCTAAATATTTTTTTGATCGCAGCCTAGGGTGCCAAAGTTTAATCATTGCATACACATGTCCTTATTACTATCGTATCATTTATTCCCTTGATGACATGTCATCTATGTAACATTTTCAATCTTTTCCACATGCATTTCTATATGCATCTCGTTCAAATATGTCCATTTTTCATATAAGTCATTTGACCATATGCATTCCATATGTATTTTGTTTGAATAAGTTCATGACATACACTTGCTAGGTGTTCAAGTATTTTATAATTATACAAGTTGCATGTTTTTATTTTATAATATAGATGATGATGACATAAATTTGAGAATAAAGTGAATAAAAATACTAGATTGAAATAAATGATATAATTAATTAAATTAAATTAAAGTAAATAATAAAATTATATTTTTGTATTAATTAGTAATGTGACAAATGTATGTATGTATGTATGTATGTATGTATGTATGTATGATGATGATGTTGATGATAATAATAATAATAATAATAATAATAATAATAATAATAATAATAATAATAATAATAATAATAATGTTGATGATGTTAAGGATAAAAATAAAAATAATGATAGTGATGATAATTATAAAAAAAAAAGACAAATGAAAATTAATGAAGCATCATCACAATTATGCATCTTTTATCCCTTACTTATCACCACTCAACATTTATTATTTTCCTCATCTTTGTTCCTTTTTCTTCCTTCACCAAAATAAACATATTTTCTTCCTTATTTCACTTATATTTTACAACAACTTCAACCTTAACAAGTTCATTTTTGGTGAGTAATCATTTCTCATAGTGTTAATCTTGATTTGAGCTATTTAGGGTCTGTATATAAGCAAATCTTTGCACCATAATTTTAATAATCATAGAGAATGATTTTAAAAATATTTAAAACATAAAAATTGTAGATTTATGTCTTAAATATGTGTATTTAATAGTTTTACAAGATTTGATGTATTTGAAGAGAAAAAGTCCTTTTACTAAAACTAGTTATGGTTTGATTTTAAGCAAACTACCCTACTATTTTTGTTTATTTTAACCATCTTAGAGGTATAATTTGATGACATTAAAGCATGAAAGTTGTATATTTATATGTTCTATATATTTCATTAAAGTTTTGTAAAAATAATTCCATATATATCAGGAGATATAGGTAAAATAATTGAGGCTGTTCATTTGATTATAGTTGTTTCCTTTACATCTTTATAGTTCTATAAAGTTTATCGTAATTTTTGAACTATTTATAAACTGAATTTATACAAGTTAAAATATGAAAATTTTAGGTTATGTCTTAATTAAAATATAGTGAAAGTATTACCTTAATATATTAGGCATTTTGTAAGTTATGATATTAATAATAAAATTTGTCTAGATATTACCTCTATACATGATAAGTCATATATTTTCTATTATTCGAAGGCCTTAGAGGTATAATTTGAAAATATTAAAAACGTAAAAAATGTTTATTTATATATTTTCTAAGTATCTGTAAAGTTTTATGATAATTAAGTATAGACGTTGTAAGATATAAACTATTAAATTTGGTATCTTAAAATTGTCTAAGGACATAAAATATGACATATTTTGAAATTATACTAAAAATAGTGTGATGGTCCCAAAATTCTAAAATTATAACATGTTATAATATTGCATGTTATATTTAATTAGAATTAAGAATCATATAAATTGGACAAGTATAGAAAATGTTATAGATAGATTAGTCTGGAAAGGTCACATTGCCATGTAGGAAAAATATTAGTTTTTTGCTTAATAATATATTAAGATTAAAATTTTCTAGCCATGTATTAATCAATTACCATTCCAAATAGGCTCAAAACAAGTTGGTGACATACAAAGAGGAAGTGAACAATAAGTTAAAATTTGGATATTAAAAGAAAAAATGAGTATAATTATCAAATGAATTCTTTGGTGCATACAAATAATGCTTGCAATGTGTTGATTTCCATGATTTGATTTTGATATGAGATGATGAATAATTTATGTATTTGTTTATGACATGATTGTATTAAATATATTCGTTTACTTTTCACAACGTGATTGATGAATTGATATACAAATATTGATACAATTATTGAAGAATAATTAATTACAAATGCATATGTATATGGACTTAAAAGGGTATTGTGCCTAGTTAAACTAAAAAAAGAGGTCTAAAGCCCAAACAAATGATCAAATGCAAATGATTAGTAAAAGCATAGGCCTATGGACCAATAAATGTGCAAATATACAAATGAAACAAATGATCAAGCTAGCTAGCAAATAAAAATATTCACATGGAAATCAAAAATAATGTCTGTTTAGCCTGGTCACAAAAAAATGAACAAGCATAAGTATAAGTAAAGAACAATGATTGCATGCTTTAATTTTAATTATATATAAATGATATTACTAAATTAAATAGAATACATAATATGTATTGTATACATTTGTGATATGTTATTAAAAAAGTTGCTTGGTACTTTAGAATTCAATTGATGATTATTCTCGCTGAGTCGCAACTCACCAAATTGGATCATTTTTTAGGTAAAGAACAATAGATAGCTCATTTTAAAGTTCATATATAAGTTATGGAATAAAGGTCACCGGTCGAGCCTTCTCACTCTCTCTCCATGCATCTCTCATAAGCATTAAATAATATCATTTATAAATTGGGCATATATGTTTGCACATGAATTGTTACTCATATTTAGTATTAAAATGTGTGAATGGATACAACTCATAAACTTTTAGACATGAAGTTTAAGTCTTAATATATGTGATATTTGCTATTGTGGTGAAACCTTCGATGTTCATTTGCAAATTTACTAAACGATGTTATATGATGAAAACAATTACTATCAAGGTTAACAAGTTCTTATGTCTTATCATATGTCATATATAATTAATTACTACAAGTATATGTGGTATCAAAATGAATAAGGTATAAGGTGTTACAAACTATTCTGACTCTAGTCCTAGGTTAGACATTATGGGCTTATATAATTTGGATTCTCACCTTAAACGATGTTATATGATAAATGTATGTTGTGTTTACATATCTCATGTCATATATCATCATTTCATTATTATTAATTATAGCATGCACTATCCTAAATGAACATGTTATATGTCATAAAACATTATTTAATTTATTTCTAATAGACCAAAATCATGGTTGCAATTTAACTTTTGTGACCAGTGTCACGCTTGCATGTGCACCCACGAACCTCACTGTCTGCTTACATAAATTGTAACATCTGTGACCTTTCCCACATGCATTTCATTTGAACATATGCATCTTCCATATAATCCAATTGAACACATGCATTTCATACATATTTTCTTAGAAACAAGTTCATGACACGCACTGGCTACGTGTCCTAGTATTTGGAAATTGTATCGAGTCACACATGTATCCTTATAACCTAAATGATGATAACAAAGTATTAGAAATAAATTGAATAAGGTGACTAAATTAAAGTAAAAATATGATTAGATTAAGATTAGTAAACATTTACATTATTAATTTAGTTAAATCGGGCCAAATGATTAAGCTGTATTATTGTGTGAATTAGTGGAATTATAAATATATGCAAATAATAATAATAATATAGAAAAAATAAAATGAAAATGACACAAAAGAGAAATAGAAGAGAAGAGAAATGAGAAATGAAAAGAGAAAAGAGAAGAGAAAAAGAGAAAAAGAGAAAAGGACAAAAAACAAGTTGACTTTATCTTCATCTTCCTTCCCAATTTATGCCTTCTTCTCCAGCCCGACTTCTTCTTCATTTTCCTTCATTTCAGAATTAAATTCTTCCTTGTTTCACTTAGTTTTTGAAGCTAATTGATCCCTTTCAAGGTCGTTCTTGGTAAGTAATCAATTCTTATTGCTATAGGGTTGATTTGAGTTGCTTAGGTTCATTAATAGGCACTGAATTGCAACCCAATTTTGATGCCCATAGAAATGGCTTCTGGAAAAGTTTAAAAAGAAATTTTGTTCTTTTATGTCTTATATTTATGTATATATAAACGGGTTTTCATGATGTCGTATATAGGAAGAGAAATCCTCTCTACTGAAACTGGTCAGGGTGTGAATCCTAAAACATTAGCTACTGTGTTCTTTGATTTCGAATATGTTAAAGCCATTATTGGAAGTAAGTCAAAACATTATAGTTGTAGATATATGTGTAATGTATCGTTATACCAAAGTTCAAGATCATAGTACTTGTATATTTTGAGTTATGATGAATGGAATCATGACTGTTCCATGACTTGAACTGCCAATTGAGTGCCCTGGGCAGATCCAGCAAATTGTTTGGCCCATTTGGCAAATTGTTTATCAATGGTTTCATCCTCTATTATCACATTAAACCCCTCCAAGGTTGCATTTTTAACACCCCAAGAATACTATTGCTAGATTTTCTCTATCAAAAGCCCTAATTTGTACAAAACTCTAGCTTAAAAAGAAAGGCAATCTCCTAAAGAAAAATGGAGAAGGGAAAGCAGAAGAAAAAGACTTTAAGCTTTCCAAAATAATCCCTTTTTAAAGGGGTGTGTTTTCCCTTAGTCTTTTCATTTCTTCAATTCTCCTTTTCTTTTTTTCCTCAAACCTTGCATTTCCTAAATTGAATCTTCTTTCTTCTTTATTTTATTTCAATTTCTAGTATTAAGATGATATTTTTGCCTTTTTAAAATCTACTGAATGTGGCTTAAGAAGAAAAAAATGGAGAAGATGAGAGGAATGATGGTGGCAACAAAAAATGTGAAAGGGAGAGAATATTTGCCTTATCCTCTCACCTATACCCCTATTTATATGTTAAGCTCAAGGGCTGAGATATTGGCACATCTCCCTATAAATTTTCAGCCACATATTAATTATTCTAATAAAATATTACATACAATAGCTTCTCAAATAAATAGAGTAGAATAATCTATTCAAGTACTTAGTATAAATGCTATACCTATAATGGAGCTTTAGAACAGCCTTCATCTAAACCTTTGGAATTTTCATAAGATATGAATGTTATATCTAAAGATGATTTGTTAAAACAAATACAAGAGAGATTAGAAAAATTAGATTTAAATAATAATAAAAATAAATATATTATTTCAATAATTAATAAAGAGAAAAATGAAGAAACAAATATTAAAGATTTAGAAAATCAGATTTCTTAAGTTTTTATTTAATAAGGAGTGAGCCAAGTTCGAAGGAGAAACGAAATATCAAAAATACAAAAAACCAATCAAATCATAAAGAATAATTAAAAATTAAAATGATATTTTAATTATATTTATCAGTATTAAATATTTAACAATATTAAATCATAATAATATAACACAATTTACTAATTAATTTTAATTCTATTTACTTTTTATTCAAATATTATAATTATGTAATAATCTCTATAACTATATAAAACTATATGATAAATACTATAATGATATCATGGTCTTATCTTAATATGAAATGTATTATCTCATTTTATATCTTCAATTTTTTTTATCTTATAATAGTTCCGACACTTTTTAGTAAAAATTAGTCGTATTTGGATTAAAAAAAAATCAAGTTTAAACCCAGATAAATAATTAAGAAAAATCTGAAGAATATGTGATGTGATAATAAAAAATGAGTGGTTCAGGGATACGATTTAGGCAAATACAACTATAGTAGAGTCCCAAAAAAAACATTTACCTAAATAAGCGAGATAATTAATTGAAAATTTTTGCTTCTTATGGCCCAAATAAAACAATGCTAATCACCGAAAGGGAAAATTACATTCAAGATCATATAATATCTACAAACTGTCTTATTGTTTCACTATAGTTTTACATGGTAAATTTATTTGCGGAGAAAATTGTCCTTACATTTTTTATCTATTTTCTATTAATTTGATGATATACATAATATTATATAATTTATTTTATGCCAATCTTATAATATAAAAATGGAAAACTAACACAAAAAATTTAGAACATTGTCAAAATTTATTATTATATCCAAAACAAAAATTCTCAATTTTAATTATATGAATTTTCAATTTTAATATAAATCTAGTTTCGATTCATCAAAACTTGATTCCAAATATACGTGGATCTGACATGGTAATGATGCAACACATATAAGTGAATGACATATCATCTTACATGAACCACTTATACCACATAAGACGAGTTTTTCATAAAATAAATTATGAACTTTGTAAAATTTAGCTAATATATTATAAACTAAAATTTTTTCTTTTTTTAAATATATGAATTTGCATTTTCACTTCACGTGTAGTCTCAGATGAAAGCAAACTTTAGTGATGAAAGTTTCTATCACCAAATGATGAAAATTCATCACTAATTTGCATAGTTTAAAACTCTTATATAATTAGGGTGTTACTGAAAAATTAAAAAAATTATAACTCATATTTATTGATAATAAAATATATTAAATATGAATTCAATAAAAAAATGATTAATTATATTTAAGAAACAAATAATTAAAAAGTAATTTTTTCTTTTATATTTTAATGGATATGGTATTAATGTGTCTATCTATTATTAAATGATGCAAATTAGAGTAAAAAAAAAAAGAATAGCAATATCTCACAAATATGTTTTGTTTGCATATTAATAACAAAGATAGTTTATTAGTTTGATGATGAATATATCTTATATTTATGGAGGTTGGAAATTTAATTCTCTATGCCACAATCATAAAATTTTTTATATAAAATTATTTTTAACATTAAAAAATTTCAACTATTTGTTTTTTTAACTTGGATTTTTTTTCAATTATTTGAATCTATTGTTATTATAAATATTAGCTAACACTCACTTATATAATTAGGATAACTCAACTATATAAAGGAATGTCACAATGCACATAAACAAAAATCCGATAAAATTTAAAATTTTTATGGATCATGTCATGATGACTTATTTAAAGTATTTTAAAGAGATTTGGAAATAAAATTAATACATTTAAAAATAAAAAATGTTTGGATTTTCACTAGCCCTAAGGTTTACAAAATATTTCATTACAAAAGATTACATGTCCATTGAATAAGTATGTAAAAAATGAAATTAAACGCCATATCCGGTGGTACAACAAAATAAAAGGGTCAATGGTTCATATCACCAACCCTAACAGGACTTGTCTTGTGACTCAACACTTGAGTTTCCTTCTCTATTGCTTTAACTTCTGGACTCCAAACATGTGTATAGAAAAACAGTTATATGCTAAGCAATCTAATACTTAGTTATACATATGTGAATGCAATTCCTAAAACAAACATACATACAGTAATGTCATATTAATTCGAAGTATATAATTTTTTTTTTCATATGTATGTGTTCATGAATAATTGTATTCATTTTTGGCATAACATACTTATCATGTGATCATACCTCATATCACACCATGATTCATAATTAAGTTACTCAAAATCAAGTCAATTTTGACATATAATTCATATTAACCATATCACATACTTATCTTAACAAAGTTCCATAATCTGCTTATCATATCATATTATTTCACCCAAAACTCTAAGTCGGACTATCCAAATAAGGGTTATGAAACATGAGCATTCGTAACTGAGCTTAAGTCACCTTGCCCATTTTTTATATAGGCTCATTAGAGATTTTTAAATCAAAACTGCTACACTCGAACTTAAGCCACATTGATTGAATTCATATAATAACTGCAAGTATCTTAGTGTTGAACCTTGAAGGATATTTCTGTCATTTTGATTATAACAAATAATTAGGCAATAAGGAATGTAACTACATTTGTGCTCTAAGTGTGTTAAACATGTTATGCATTCCTAAAACCTTGAAGCAAATTGAAAGACAAGAATCAAAGTTCAAAATATTGAAAATAAGCAAAAAGTCACGGCCATGGTAAAAAATCACCACCCCCATGAAAATAGCTCTTCACACTTGTGAATACTTAGTCACACCTGTGAAACTAGTAAGCACTAAGACTATTCATTCAAACATTCACGGTAGTGAAGCATTGGCCCAACCATGAAGATTGATCAAGTCACGCCCGTGATAATTTTGTCACACCCATTTATGACCATTCATTTTCAAACAGAATGAGTCACGACCAGAGTCACCACTTTCATTCATGGCTATGAAGAATAGTCATGCCCCTGAAGACTCAGTCACGCCTGTGAACCTAGAGAGACAAACTTGTGATGCAAATAGAAAAGCAGTTGGATGACTATTTTCACATTAAATACACCCAAACGACTCTATTTGTTCTAAAACTATAAATAAAATACATTTATGACATCTACATGTTAGAAACACAATCATTCAATCTTCTGATCTTGTATAACTTTATGCATTAATTTTTGATTCAACAAGTTTCATTATTTGTGATTGTAAAACCATAATTACTCATAATTACTGAGCATTTTGGTTGGTGAGCATTTTCATCTTGTAATTAATTACTGAAAAGTGAGTTTGAGTGAGTTGGGTTGTGAGTTAAACACTAGTAAGGGTTTTTGTGTGAGTTATAAAAAATACAAGGATTTGGTTCTTGTGTTAGCCATTAAAACACAAGAGTTGTTTTTGGGTTAGGTGTTATCCAAGAGAGAGACATCATAGGTGGGAGTGAGCTAGAAATAAAACTCCATTGTAACACTTCATGTATTAGTGAAACACCCAATCAAGATTGGGGAGATGAGTAGGGTTTGTTAATGGCCGAACCTTTTATAAATCTTGTGTGCATTATATCTCTCTTCCTTTCACCATTTTATTATTTATCTTTGTTTTTCCTTCAAGTAATTTTTATTTGCCAACAAATTCAACATTCCCTTTTGGTCATTGTTTTGGGTAACAATTGGTATTAGAGAAAGGACTAGCAATTAAGTCTAAAAAGCACTAGTAAAGATCAAACTATGGCCAATGAAGGATTTCATAGTCTAAAGCCCTTCTTTGATGGAGCTAACTATGCAAATTGGAAATTCAAGATGGAAATCTATCTTGATAGTGAAGGAATCGATGTTTGGGAGTTCGTTCGGAAAGAATGGAAAACTCCAACAAGAAGGAATTCTAAAGGAGAAGAAGAAATCACTCCAAGGGATGATTGGACAAAAATTCAGAAAAAACCAAATGGCAAGAACAAGAAAGCCATAACTATTTTATTAAGCTTTTTGTCTCTTAAAGAGTGTGGTAGGATTTAACATTGTCTTATTGCATATTCTATTTGGAAGACTTTGGAGAACTACCATAAAAGTACCAAACAAGTTAAGTCCAAAAAGGTTCAACTTCTTATCACCGAGTATGAGCGCTTCAAGATAAAGCCAAACGAGACCATAACCGAGATGATGAATTGTCTTTTTTCCATTGTCAATGGCATGAGGAAGCTTGGAAAGCACTATAACTTGGAAGACATAAACAATAAGATTTTAAAGAGTCTTCCAATGAAGGATTATGGCTCAAAAGTTGCGAGCATAAAAAAAGCAAATGAAGACTTAAGTGTGATCCCCATCGACATGCTAATTGGAAAACTTCTCACTCATAAGATGGCTCTAGTGATAGATAAAGAGAAGAAGGAGAAAAAGAGAGGAGAAAGCCAATTGCACTCAAAGCATAAACTTCTATGCCTATAAATGAATATATTCTTAGTAATGAAGAATTAGTTGATGAAGGAGAGATGAGCAAATAGCCTTACTTTCAAGGAGGATCAAGAGATTGATATTCGAAAAATATGGTTCAATCAAGAACTACAAGCAAAAGGCTTCAAAGTTCCCTTATAAAAACTTCTCTTCCAACAAAGGTAAAGAGGAAGTAAAATGCTATGAATATGGAAGAAAGGTCACATCAAATATGAGTGTCCCAAGCTCAAGAAGCACAAGAGGAGACCCAATAAAAAAGATGAAGAGAATGGTCATAAACACACTTGGGATAATGACTCCTCCTCATTCATTGAAGAAGAAGAGGAAGAGAAGGTAACTTTTGCTTCATGGCTATTGAGGATGACTCCATTGATGTGATATGCTCTACATCCCAATATTGGTATTATTTATGTGATTTAATTGATGATGATGATGATGATGATGATATAGTTGAAGTCTTAAACCTTGACATAGAAAGATACAAAAAGAAACTAGAATTTTATAGGAAGAATAGCTCAAAGCTTAGAAATGATTTTAATGACCTTCAAAAGGTAGTTGAAGAGCTAACAATTTCAAATGACTCTTTAAAAAGATCATTAGATGAAATTTCTTCAAAACCCTTAACAAATTATCTTTTAAAAGGAAAATAATGATTTGAAAAACAAAGTTGAGGAGCTTCGAAATTCTATTTCTAGATTCCACAAAGGAAATGAGAGTTTAGATACTTTAATTATTTCACAAAGACCTCCCTTAGTGAGACGTGGTTTAGGCTTCAATGGAGCATCATCATCATCCTCACCTAAAACCATATTTGTTAAATCAAGCACACCACAAACCTCTAGTATTGAGCTAATAACCCCAAGGGCTAAAGGCAATACACATACAAAACCCTCTACTCAAAAGAAGAGTAATCAAGGGTCACTTGGCTCAAGAGGGAAACCTCAAAAAGCCAATCACGCTTTCTTATATAAGAAGCATGCACCTAGAAATGCACCTATCTCAAGTGCATGTTTATGTTATTGTGCATAAACACCACCTAGGAAAATAACAAAGCCTAAACGCATGGCAAAATGGAAAAACATATATAATTCTAAACAATGTCACTATTGCATGAAATTTGGACATATAAACAAATATTCTTTCATAAGGAAGGCTCATTGAGAACCTTCTAGTGCTAAACCCCAAGGACCCAAATTCATTTGGGTACCTAAAAGCCAAACCTAAATTATGGTTTTGTAGGTATGCCTCAAATCCATATCAAAGGAAAATGTTTGCCTAGTAGATAGTGGATGCTCAAGGCATATGATTGGTAACAAAAGTCTCTTCACCCATATCAAAAGGATTGATGGTGGTAAGGTAACTTTTGGAAACAATGCCAAAGGTAAGGTAATTGGCATTGCCTTACTGGTTTAAATAGTGCAACTTTAATTGAAGATATTTTGCTTGTTGATAGTTTAAAACACAACTTGTTAAGTTTAAGTCAATTATGTGATAAGGGAAACCAAGTCACCTTTACCTCTAATGAATTTCTTGTAACCATTCTAAATGGCCAAGAGATATTCAAATGAGATAGAGATGGAAATACTTACATAATAGACTTACACAAGATATCTAACATCTTCTCTAAGTGTCTTCTGACTATGAGCGATAAGTCTTGGCTATGACATAGAAGACTTGGTCATGTAAGCATAGACTTAATTCAAAGCCTTAACAAAGGAGAGCTAGTTATTGGACTACCAAAAGTCAAATTTGAAAAGGATAAGACATGTGAACCATGTCAAAGAGGAAAGTAACATAAAACATCATTGAAGTCTAAAAATGTAATAAGTACCTCTAAACCACTATAACTTTTGCATTTAGATCTTTTTGAATCTACTAGAATTGCTAGTTTAGGAGGTAAACATTATGCATTTCTTATTGTTGATGATTACTCTAGATTCACATGGGTAATTTTCTTAGCTCAAAAAAGTGACGCTTTTGAATCCTTTAAAAACTTTGCCAAAAGAGTTCAAAATGAAAAGAATATTTTATTTCTAAAATATGAAGTGATAATGGCAAAGAATTTAAAAATGAAATTTTTGAAAACTTTTGTTTAGAATATGGTATTTCATACAATTTTTCAACTCCTAGAACACCTCAACAAAATGGGGTGGTTGAAAGGAAAACTAGGACTTTAATTGAAATGACTTGAACAATGCTCAATGAGTTTGGTTTACTAACCTACTTTTAGGCCGAAGCCATAAATACTGCATGTTATATTTCTAACTATGTTTTCAAGAGACCTATTTTAAATAAAACCTATGATCTCATATTTTAGAGTATTTGGATGTAAGTGTTTTATATTAAACACCAAGGGCAACCTTGGAAAATTTGCCTCTAAATCCAATGAAGGTATCTTCTTAGGATACTCCACATCTAGCAAAGCTTGTAGAGTCTTTAATAAAAGATCATTAGTTGTAGAAAAGTCTATACATGTTGTTTTTAATGAATCTAGTAAACTTGATCTTATGAAAGGTATTGCTTCTGATGACATTATAGGTACAATGAAAAAACTTAATCTTGATCATGAAAAGGATGATGAAACCTCAATAAAAGATGATGATGATCAAGAGGAGCAATAATAAGATAATTTACTACCTCAAGCTCAAAAGCAAGGAACCCAAAAGCTTCCAAAGGAGTGGAAATTTATAAGAAATAAATCCATAGAACAAATAATTGGTAATCCTACTAAGGGAATAAGTACTAGATCTAATCTTAAACTTTTAGATTCTAATGCAAGAGGAGCTCAACTAATTTGAGAGAAATAAGGTTTGAACCTTAGTTCCTATACCTAAGTACTACCAATCATTGGTAGTAAATGAGTGTTTAGGAATAAGTTAGATGAACAAGGTCTTATAACTAGAAATAAGGCTAGATTAATTGTGCCAAAGGGTACAATCAAGAGGAAGGGATAGATTATGATGAAACCTATGCTCCGATCGCTAGATTATAAGCTATTAGAATACTTTTAGCTTTTGCATGCCACATGAATTTTAAAATTTTTCAAATGGTTGTCAAAAGTGAATTTTTAAATGGCTTTATTTAAGTGGAAGTCTATGTTGAACAACCTCCTGGTTTCAAAAGTCATACATTGCCAAATCATGTGTTTAAGCTCACTAAGGCCTTATATGGTTTGAAATAAATTCTAAGAGCTTGGTATGAAAGTCTTAGTGCATTTCTTTTAGGAAATAATTTTTCAAAAGGACATGTAGATACAACTCTTTTTATTAAAAAGTACACGCATGACATATTACTTAATTAAATTTATATTGATGATATCATTTTCGGCTCCATTAATGAATTGCTTTGCCAAGAATTTGCTAAGTGTATGACTAGGGAGTTTGAAATGAGCATGATGGGTGAGCTCAATTTCTTCTTTGGTCTTCAAAATCAAGCAAAGCAATGACTAAATCTTCATTAACCAATCCAAATACAACAAAGAGCTATTAAAGAAATTTGAAATGAAAGGTTGTAAGATTGCAACGACTCAATGAGCACATCAACCAAATTGGACAAAGATGAGAAGGGTAAGAGTATAGATGAAAAACTTTATAAAGGTATGATTGGATCTCTGTTATACATTATTGCTTCTAGACCTAACATTATGTATAATGTATGCTTATGCGCTAGATTTCAATAATGTCCTAATGAATCACATTTGAATGCTGTTAAAAGAATCTTAAAATATTTACATGGCACTTTACATTTAGGTCTATGGTATCCTAGGAATACTTCTTTTCATATCATTGGATTTTCAGATGCTGATTATGTCTGTAGTTTATGAGATAGAAAAAACACTTCAGGTACATGTCACTTCATTGTAGAATGCCGAGTTTCCTAGTTTAGTAAGAAATAAGTTTCAATTGCCTTATCAACCACTGAAGTGGAATATGTGGTAGCAGGATATTGTTGCACTCAAGTTCTCTAGATGAGACAATAACTTAAAGATTATGGTCCAATAATGGATCATATTCCCATTAAATGTGACAATAATAGTGTTATAAATCTTTCTAAGAACCCTATCCAACACCCTAGGAGCAAACATATAGACATTAGGAATCATTTCCTAAGAGATCATGTCCAAAATTAAGATATTGTACTAGAATTCATTGACTTAAACAACCAATTCAATGATTAAAGATTTTTCTTTATAAAAAGAGAGCTTGGAATGCTTGATGGAATCACATTATCTTAAATGATAATTCTTATGTCATAGGAACACTTTGATTTTTTCATAATTCTTATATTGTGAACCTTGAGTGATATTTTGATTATTTGATGATTTGCATGATCATATTATATGAGAAAGTACATATTTTTATATTTAAAATATTTAGGAAATATTTAGGTATCACATACTTTTGAATGGGACTTAGTTTTATTTTTTTGAAAATATTTTAGGTATTCATGTCGGTGAATAAATCTTCATGGTCGTGAAAATAGTAGCCAAAACCAACAGATTCAGTCGTGGCTTATTCCACACCTTGGATCACGGTTTGATCCCATGATAGCCTTTATTCATGCTTGTTATAGTTTAGCATCATGATCGTGAAAATGCCTCTCTTCTCAGATAGTTTTTTTCACGCCTTAGGTCATGGTTTAAGTCACTACCTTGCCTAACCGTGAACATGAACATTCACGCCCATGATGACTCTGGGCATTAATGAATCTGCTCGAAAATCATAACCCTTATGCTTTATGATTCATGGCCATAATATAGCATTCCCAGGCATGAATCTGGGAATTTCTATTTGCAGAAAACAACCCTAAAATAGAGGATTTTCCACCAAATCACACACAATACTGAATTGGCCAATGGCAATCACATCTATCAACACACAACTGCATACATACTTCATTTCATGTCATTATATCATTCACAACATATTCAAAGCCTTATCATACCAATAATCACATTCCAAATACATTTCAACACTAATTATTCAATTTATGATATATAACATTTATTTCACTCAACTACTAATCACTGAACATTCTTTTCATGCATTTAACTTCCCAAACAAATATTTCATGTCATAAAACACACATAGCATACAAATAGCACACAAATGAAATTGAATGCTCATATGTACTAGCCTTACAAAATGGAGCCTATAATCTTCTTAAGCTTGCTTCATGCTTAATCTCCCTCTATGGTTGTTTTTCTTAATCTCTCTTTCTAACAAAATCAAAACAACCTTTTTTTATTTTAAAATATCATAGTTGGGTTTCTAACTTAAAAAGTCTCATATGAGGCTCAATCTCTAACTTTTCTATGGAGTAACTTTGATCCATGAAAATAAGGTAAATAGAAGTAGAATAAGGAGAGGAAGAAAAGAAAATCATTCACTTACCCTAAACCCATAAAAATCTGAAGAATGTTGTCCTATTAAGTGTGGTATTTTCTTTTTTCTCCTCAAGAACACTCCTCTCTTAAGAGTGTTCTTCCAAGATTCAAGTTTGAATCTTTCGTGAGCTAGAGAGAAAAGGAGATGAAGGAGATGGACGAGTAGAACTAGGCATGCAAGAAAGGAGAATGGATAGTAAGGAATATGTTTTTGATAAAAGTTAGGAATGAGAGAGAGAGAGAGGAAGTGTGATGTTGTCATCTGTTTATGATTGACAGGCTTTCATAGTTGTGACAAGATCTTCATAGGTATGAGAATATGTCATGTGATTCATAGATATAATAAATCATTTATGAGTGTGAACCTAGAGATCTCTAAATTGTGTAATATTTTGACTAATCTCCCCTATTTGATTGTATCTTTTTAACTATTGCTTTAATGTCCCAAAATATTATGTAGGCCGGAATTAGTGGGTGTTACACGTCATATGTGAGAACATTTATGAAAACAAAAATTTTAGTTAAGGATATATTAGCGAAATTCTATAAAGTTCAAGTTTTTTTAAAATGTCAAACAACGTCATTTTAAAGTCATCCTATATGGTATAAGTAGTTCAAATGGGATGACATGTCATTTACTTACATATGTCACATCATATCCATGTAAGTTTAAAGCCAGGTTCTGATCAACCGAGACTAGATTTGTACTAAAAATGAAAGAGAGTATACGAATTAATTGTGATTTGGGTGCAGTTATACTTTTGATTTTTGACCGTGTCATTTTTAGTACATGTGAATTGGAGTTGGGTATAGTCATGTTATACCAAGTTGTAATTTTTGGAATTAAATGCACTTTGAATACTTAAGGGCTAGTTGAAGCCCAAACCTTATATTTTGTTATGTTTAAAAGGTATATTGTAACACCCCCCCTTCACCCCAACAACACGTGCCTGGATAAGGGAGTACTATGCTAACTTCATTAGTTAAAATATCATTTCATATGTATATATATATATATATATATATATATATATATATATATATATAGCTCATATATTTATTTATTATTTATTTTATTTGTAATGTAAAAGAAATCATAATAATAAATAATAAAAAAAATATGAGCTCCTTTCATTTATATATATATATATATGAAATTATATTTTAACTGATGAAGTTAGCATAGCACTCCCTTATCTAGGCACATGTTTTTAGGGTGAAGCAGGGTGTTATAGTCTATTGGTATCAGAGCCCGATTTGGGCAGTTTTGGGATTTAAAAAACAGTTTTCAAAATAATTATGATATGTGTGTACCCACAATTGAGTATAAAAGTTACTGCTTATTGATTAAAGCCGTTAGTTTTATGATATAGGTAGAATATGGCTTTAGAGTCACGATAGATTATGGTCGAATGAAGCTACCAAAATATAAGCTTCATCGTGACCAAATCATCATCGAGCTACTACATCGATATCTAGTGCTAGCTCATCATGGGGGCAATTTGTTGTTGGCATAGGACAATAAAGCTTATGAAGAACATGATAGATTTTCTACAAAGAGCATTACAGCCAACCTTTTCTGTGTTACAATTTGAGAGACTAAAGAAGTTAGGGGCACCCGATTTCTATGCTAAATGAGAAGATGATCCCTCCCTGACAGAGTTTTGGTTAGAATGGGCAGAGAGAGTACTAGCGGCACAATAGCCAACATAAGATAAAGGCATTAGGAGACCCATGTAACAGTCGAATAGGGGACTATTTAGTGACGAGAGAGGTAGATCTTTCAGTGGTCGATTCTAGGCTGGGGGTTCCAACATCCTTTTCTCTCTCAAGTGGGGCACAATCTATAATATTTGTTTCTTCAGCAACTAGTACATCGATATAGGCATTCTGTAGATCTATACCTTTACCATTGTGTCAGCATTGTGGTCATCTTCATCTAGGAGAGTGTTGGTGGATGACAGAAGCTTGCTTGAGGTGTGGCTCAAAAGATCATATGAGAAGAGATTGCCTATTACTACAATTTGGTAGAGGTTCAAAGAGTGTTGAACTAGTACAAATACAGGTTTCAGGACAAGGTAGAGGTCGAGGACAAAATAGTGGAGGCTGAACAGGGCCTAGCCAGTTCAAATCAGAGACTGTGGAAAGGCTAGAAGGTATTAGAGTTGCTTTAGCCAGGGCGTATGCCATTTAAGGCTAAGAGGATTAGGATGCACTTGACGTCATTGTGGGTAAATTTTTTCTCTTTGTCTTTGACATACATGCATTAATAGATTTGGGGTCTACGTATTCACACATACACAAACCACCACTAGGCCGAGCATTAGAATTTGATATTCTTGTAGCAAACCCATTAGGGCACAATGTGAGGGTTAGTAAGGTGTTCAAGAGTTGTCTAGTAGAAATACATGGTCGATAGTTTCCAGCTAACCTGATGAGCTATTATTCCACAAATTTGATATGATCTTAGGAAGGGATTGGCTAGCTCATCTTAGAGTGATAATACATTGTGGGAGGAGACAAATGATCATTAGCATTCTGGAACAAGATGAGATAGTGGTATTGGGTAAGAATAGAGAATATCTAGACAATGTGATATCAATGTTGAAATCTCAAAAACTCATTAGTAAGGGTTGCGAAGCATACTTAGCTTATGTGATCGATATGAAAAAGGGTAGTCTGAAGCTAGCAGACATTTCTACTGTATGTCAGTTTCCAGATGAGCTACATGGTTACCACTAGATCAAGAGATAGAGTTTTCTATTGATTTGGTGCCTAGCACTGCTCCTATATCTAATACACCATATAAGATGACACTAGTGGAGTTGAAAAAGTTGAAGGTGCAGTTGTAAGATTTATTAGATAAGGGATTTATACGACCAAGTGTATCACTGTGGGGTACTCTAATGTTATTTGTGAAATAGAAAGATGACACCTTACATCTTTACATCAACTATAGGTAGCTTAATAGGGTGACTATTCAGAATAAATACCACTGCCTAGGATTGATGATTTGTTTGATCAATTGAAAGGTGTAGGCATGTTTTCATAGATAGATCTTTGATCTAGGTATCATCAACTGAAGATCAAAGAGTCAGATGTACCTAAGACAACATTCAAGACTCATTATGGTCATTAAGAGTTCTAGGTTATGCCCTTTGGATTGACGAATGCACCAGCAACTTTTATAGAATTGATGAATAAAGTGTTTAGGCCATATCTTGATCAATTTGTAGTGGTTTTTATCGATGATATCCTTGTGTATTCCAGAAATAGAGAAAAACATGATCAACACCTCATAATAGTGCTATAAACATTAAGGGAGAAGCAGTTGTATGCAAAGCAATTTAAGTGTTAGTTTTGGCTTGAAGCAATCAGTTTTCTGGGTCATATAGCTTCAGCTGAAGGCATTTGAGTTGACCTTAGTAAGATCGAGGCTACCTTTAATAGGAAACCACTTCAAAATGTGATAAAAGCGAGGAGTTTTCTCGGATTAGCCATATATTATAGGAGGTCCATAATGGGATTTTCATACATAACGACTCCTTTAACACGACTGTTATAGAAGGATGTTCGATTTGAATGGTCGGATAAATGCCAAGTAAGTTTTGATTGACTGAGGAAAATGTTGGCTCAAACCACACCTAAAAAGGACTTAATAATGTACAGTGATGATAGTCATAATGGGTTGGGTTGTGTCCTTTTGCAGAAAGGAACAGTGATTGCTTATGCTTCTAGACAACTTAAACCTCATGAGCTTAATTATCCGATGCAAAATTTTGGAGCTAGCTGCTATTATTTTTGCTTTGAAGATCTAGAGACATTATCTGTATAGGGAAAGATGTTATATCTATATAGATCATTACCTATATAGAGTCTTAAGTACCTTCCTACACAAAAAGAATTAAACCTGAGGCAAAAAAAATGGTTAGAGTTGATTAAAGATTATAACTGTGTGATCGACTACTAGCTAGGAAAAGCTAATGTGGTTACAGATACACTAAGTAGGAGGATTTTTGCTAAGATGAGAATACAATCCATCTTGATGCAAAGGATCAAAGATGCCCAGCAGTAAGATGAAAAGATAGAAAAGATAGTTGAGGTAGTGAAAAATGAAGAAAAGCCTAAGCTTTCATTGATAGAAGATGGCATAATGTACTTCAAGAATAGGATTTGTGTGCCAAGTATAGAAGATTTGAAGTTAGGTATCTTAAAAGAAGCATATGGGATGGTATATACTATACATCCAGGCGGAAACAAAATGTACCAAGATTTAAGAGCATAGTACTGGTGGCCAGGGATGAAGAAAGATATCACAGAGTATATGGATAAGTGTTTGACTTGCCAGCAAGTGAAAATAGAACATCAGTTGCCTATAGTTCTGTTGCAATCTATGCCCATACTAGAATGGAAATGGGAAAGAACCATGATGGATTTTGTACCCGATTTACTGGTAACTCAAAGAAAGCATGATGCAATGTGGGTGATAGTGGATCGACTAAAGAAGTTAGAACATTTTTTGCCAGCCAGGATGGATTATTCATTGAATAAATTGGCTAAGATTTATATAGATGAGATTGTGAGACTACATGCAGTTTCAGTATCCATTATCTCCGACAGAGATCCTCGTTTTAAGACATAATTCTAAAAGAGCCTACAACAAGTTTTGGAAACCAGACTCAATTTTAGTATGACATTCCATCCACAAATGAATGGACAATATAAATGGGTTATTCAATTGTTAGAGGATATGATGAGAAGCTATATGCTCGAGTATGATGGAAGTTGGGATCAATAACTACCTCTTATGGAGTTTGCCTATAATAATAGTCATCAGATAAGCATAGGTATGGCTCCGTATAAGGCTTTGTACAGAAGAAAATGTAAGACACCAATTTGTTGGAACAAGTTGAGTGAAAAGAAATTGATTATGCCATACATAGTACAATAGACAGAGGTAAAAGTTGGAATGATCAAGGAAAGATTAAAGGCAACTCAAGATCGACAAAAGTCATGCGCTGACCTTAAGAGGCGAGACATAGAATATGTTGTAGGTGATAAAGTGTTTTTTAAGGTTTCACCTTAGAATAAAGTATTATGATTTGGTAGAAAAGAAAAGCTGAGTCCAAGATTTATAGGTCCTTATGAGATTTTGGGAAGAATCGGACCGGTGGCATATCAGTTAGCATTTCCACTAGAGCTGGATATAATCCATAATGTTTTTCATGTGTCGATGCTAAGGAGACATAGATCGGACCCGACTGATATTATTCCAGCTAAAGAGATAGAAGTATATATAGACTTGACATATAAAGAGGAGTTGGTGGCTATATTAGTATATTAAGAGAAAGTTTTACGAAAGAAAAAAGTTTCATTAGTTAAAGTGCTATGGCGGAATCATTCTACATAAGAAGCTATATAGGAAAGTGAGGAGATCATTAAGAGGTAATATCCATAGTTGTTCAGTATAAAATGAATAGGAAAATTTCAAGGACAAAATTTATTTTAAGAGGAAGAGAATATCATATCCACAAATTTAGGCTCTCAGTCACACATGTCATTAAACTGACACGTCAGATCGATCGGAGTCTAAATTCGGATTTTGACTGAAAAAAATGAAAATAATGACAAATAATTATGGAAAATACTTAATAAAGTACTTAGAGTATTTAAAGATGTTAGTTTATGGTGAAGGACCTAAATGCAAATTTTGAAAAGTTATGGGGTCAATTTGCAATATACCAAAATTTAAAGGATCAAGTGAAATAATTATTAATTAAATAAATGATTATGGACATTAAATACATGTGATAGCTGGCCAAACCAAGTGTCACATATTAAAAAGCTAATTAACATAAACATCTAGATATTTATTAAGAAAATAGGACCATCATTAAAATTTTTTGTCATTTTCCTATTCTTTCTTCCTTATCACTCTTAATCTAGAATTTTGTACACTTAGCTTGTATCCCACATTCTTTCCCCATCCTTCATAACCAAATCTTGGTTCTTGATAGAGAGTGTGAGAAAGATAGAGAGAGGCATGGAAAAATGGATTTTCTTGCATATTTGGTCAAGAGGAAATTAGAGAGAGTAAAAAGAAAGAAAAATGAGCAAGAAAATAAGAGAAAAGAAACCCCCAAAGTTTTGATCATGAAAGGAAAAATCTTGAGGTAAAGTTTTTTTCTTCTCCTCTTCATTTTTCATTTAGGAGCTCAAATTGACAAAGAACAAGCTCAAAGTAGCAAAGGAAAAGAGAAAGAAAAGTGAAGAGAAAGAAAGCAAAGTTTTAGATAAGTGCATAACTTAAGGCAATGACCTATATTATATCATCAAGTTACATGATTTGAGCATTTGGTATGTAAATGCTTGTAAATTAGTAGTATTTTGTGATATAAGTTTTGGGTTTCATTTTTGCTAGACTTAGGATTAATTTTGGTAAAAATTGATTTAGGTGATTGTGTGTGTTCTTTGTTGGATTCTATGGAGTAATTAGTATATAAATTGCTATAACCTGAGTTCTGAAATTGTGATTGATATTTTCTTTATTGGGTTTGAAATTTAAGACATAGGTTTAAAATTTTATGAAGAAAACTAAATTTATTATTAATTTTGGCACAAAAGTTGGGCTATAAAACTATCTACGAAATTCCATGCAGCAATTTTAATGATCAGTAAGTGTTCAATTGATAATATCTTTTGCTACATAACTCCAAATTAAGTGATTAAAATATCATATTAAATCTAAGATCCATTGATATAATTCTTAAGAAGACAATTAAATGAAATTCAGATTGTAAAGGGATGAAAAATATGATCGAAGACAAAACATAAAATCTACCAGTAACATGGCAGAATAGGAATTGAAGAAGTTAATATGTAAAATAATGTGGATCTTGTTATATTATGCAAATTATATTTTTGATTGAGCCATTACATCCCTTAAATGTGTGAATTAAAGAATTATGGAATTTATGAAGAGGAAGAGTATATGATGAATGAAATATACAAAGAAAATTGAGAATTTAATGATAACATGTTTTAAACTCTTGAACACCTAGTCTAAAACTAGCTTGGATAGTTTGATATACCAATTAGGGGTCTATTAATGTCGGTGATGACATTCATATTAATAACGATGATGGCATATATATTAATATCGATAATGACACTCGTTTTAATGCTAGTGATGACATATACATTAATGCCAATAATGACACTTATATTAATGTCGGTGATGACATATACATTAATGCCGATAATGACACTTATATTAATGTCGGTGATGACACTTGTATGCACATATCATTATACTCGGATGGAAATTTTATTATACCGAGATGACCAACCCCATTATCTTGATTATTGGTTCCTTGATGTTATGGGAACAAATATGTTAAAAAAAGGTACGAGAATTTAATATAGGATAATTTATGATAATTAATTTGGTATGTTAAGTAAATTAGTATAATCAAAATACAAGTGATGATATGAGATGAGAAATTATATATGTGAAATATTTGTTTATATAGGTATGAATATAAAATAAGAATGTATTAGTAAAATTGAGTTTGTGACATATATATGTATAAAATTGGCTTGGAAACAATTGCACGTTGCATGATATAATATATTGCATTTTTTTATATGCACCACTAAGTCTAAAGCTTAGCGTAAGAGTTTTTCTCGCTTAGATATAGGGAAGAATAAGCTAAAGATAGTAGATAAAGCTAACAGTGACTGACCCAGCAAAGCAACTCACTCCTAACAGCGTGGGTTACACAAATTTTTGTACTTTTGACTCAAAGTTCTCTTATAGTATTGTTGTAACATCCTTAAACTTCCTCACATGCATTTCATTGAACATAAGCATCTTGCATACAATTCAATTGAACACGTGCATTTCATACGTATTTTTGTAGGAACAAGTTTATGACACGCTCTAGCTACGTGTCCAAGTATTTGGCACTTGTATCGAGTCGCATTTGTGTAATTATAACCTAAATTAGGATAACAAAGTATTAGAAATGAATTGAATAAGGTGACTAAATTAAAGTAAGAAAAATGATTAGATTAAGATTAGTAAACATTTATGTTAACCTTGAGGGGTATTTCCGTCATTTTGATGATAATAAATAATATAGCAATATTGTATTTAACATACTTGTTTTTGAAAGTATATTATACATGACATAAAATGGCAAGAATGGAGAATTGGAAGAATAATCCTTAAAGAAATAAAAAGTAAGAAGTAGCATGTTCACTGCCATGACTCAAGGAGTCACCCCCGTGAAGAAAGCTAACCGTTACCAAAACCAACATTTGAAGTTCACGACCATGAAGGAAAACCAAACCGTGAAGTAAGCATTTTAGTCACCCCCGTGACTAGAGGTGTCACTCCCGTGAAGAGTTGTGTAAATTCAACCAGAGAGCTTCATGACTAGAGTCACCACTTTGGTCACGACACCGTGAAGTAAGCATTTTAGTCACCCTCGTGACTAGAGGTGTCACTCCCGTGAAGAGTTGTGTAAATTCAACCAGAGAGCTTCATGACCAGAGTCACCACTTTGGTCACGGCTGTGAAGATGTTCACCCCCGTGAAGGATATATTTAATTTCATCCAGAGAGCTTCACGACTTCAGTCACCACTTCTCTCACGGATGGAAAGAGTGTCACGCCCGTGACTCTATATGTCAAGACATTCCAGAGAGCTTCACGACCAAGGTCACCACTTCAGTCACAGCTTGGGAAGAACTGTCACCCCCGTGACAAGCATATTCACGCCCGTGACCAATGAAAGAGAAAAATGTCAGGTGCGATTTTTTGGTTGGTATAATGTCTAGTTTCTAAATTAATGCACCCCAACGACTATATTTAGCCATGAGAGTATAAATGGAAGTCATTTATGCATTAAGAAATAAGAGGATGATAAGAGAATAATAAGAAAAACAAAAGATTAGTATATATTTCAAATCACAAGCTATCTTGTATTTTTACGCTTTGTGAACAAATCTATTCTCTGTAAAAATCTTTTTGCTCCTCATATTTGAGCAATAAAGATTTATAAGTGGTTCTCTCTGTAATCTTTACTCAAGTGAACATTGGGTAGTTTTGGGTTAAGAGAAGAACACTTGTAAGGGTTAGTTGTGTGAACCTCCAAAACACAAATTTAAAAGGTTATTTATGTGAGCCTGCAAAATACAAAGTGTAGGTTATTGTGTGAGCCTGTAAAACACAAGTGTAGGTTGTTTGTGTGAGCCTGTAAAACACAAAGGAATTGGTTATTGTGTGAGCCATTAAAACACAAGGGATTTCTGGGTTAGGTGTGAGCCATTGTGAGAAACACCATAGTTGGGAGTGAGCTTGTAAAACTCCATTGTAACACTTAGTGTGTTAGTAAAACTCCCAATTGCGATTGGGGAGAGGAGTAGGGTTTGTTAATACCCGAACCTCTATAAATCTTTGTGTCTGATTTTCTCTATCCCTTCTAAAATTAACAATTTTATTTATGCACTTTAAAGTTTAATTTTAGAAACTCCAATTCAACCCCCTTCTTGGTCTAATATCTAGGCAACAATTGGTATCAGAGCCTTGTCTAGCATTGAAGCCTAAAAAGCGCTAGTAAAGAGTAAGATATGGCCAGTGAAGGATTCCAGAGTCTCAAACCATACTTTGATGGAGCAAATTATGCCCATTGGAAGTTTAGGATGGAGACATACTTGGATAGTGAAGGAATTGAAGTATGGGATAGTGTACGAAAAGAATGGACACCACCAACCTGAAGAGGAGCTGATGGTGAAGAGGAAATCCCATCAAGAGACGATTGGACAGAGCCCCAAAGAAGAGCAAATTTCAAAAACAAGAGGGCAATGACAATTCTATCAAGCTCATTATCTATTGAAGAATGTGGAAGAATACAGCATTGCTCAACAGCACACAGTATGTGGAAGACATTGGAGAACTATCATGAGGGAACTAAGCAAGTTAAATCCAAGAAGATTCAACTTCTAACCTCAGAATATGAGCTTTTCAAGATGAAATCCAATGAGTCAATCACTGACATGACAAATCGTCTTCTATCCATTATAAATGGAATGAGGAAACTTGGGAAGCATCTGAGTTTGGAAGATGTAAACAATAAAATCCTGAGAAGTCTTCCTCTTAAAGACTACGGTTCAAGAGTTGCTGGCATAGAAGAAGCAAATGAAGATATGAGTATCATGAACACTGATGTGCTGATTGGCAAGCTTCTTACACATGAAATGGCAGTAAAGAGAGATAGAGAGCTTGAGGCAGAGCCAGAGAAAAGAAAACCATTAGCACTCAAAGCCTCTACTTCAAAATCTCAAAAAGAAAGTGAAGATGATGAAGAAATGAGTGATGATGAAAATGAGGACATCGCTATGCTTTCAAGAAGATTAAAAAGAATCATTGAGAAGAAAATGAGCAATTCTAGAAAATTCAGGCAAAGAAACCTCAAACAAACTTCAAATGATACACACAGAAGTAAGGAAGAGGTAAAATGCTATGAATGTGGAAAGAAAGGACATATCAAACCTGAATGTCCAAGGCTCAAGAAGCATAAGCGCAAATTCCAAAGAGACAGTGGGGAGAAAGGTCACAAAGCCACATGGGATGACGAAAGCTCATCAAGCGAAAAAGATGATAATGAAAGTGAAGAGGTCAACCTATGCTTCATGGCTATTGAGGATCACATCTCAGACAAAGTAAGATCACTACACTCATACTCTTTCAATCATGATAGTAGTGATAATGATAGTGATAGTGAAGATGATGATGATGAGCAAAGCCTAATAGAAGAATTAAATATAGAATTAGAGAAATATAGAAGTAAATTTTATTACTTATAGAAATAATATCTCTAATTTGAAAAATAAGATAGATGGCTTAGAAAAGGAGAGCATAAAGCTTAAATCATCTAATGAATCTCTTCAAAAGTCATTAGATGAATACTCATCAAGACCCTCAACAGCTTCACTTTTAAAAGAAAACAACACTTTGAAAAATGAAGTTGAAGAACTTAGAAATTCCATTTCTAAATTTCACAAGGGTAAAGAGAGCTTAGACACTCTCATTGTGTCTCAAAGACCACCTTTAGTAAGACATGGTCTAGGGTTTAAAGACACATCATCATCTTCTAACAAAACTATATTTGTCAAACCTAAAGAACCTCACATCTCCACACTTGCTGGAAAAGCACCAAAGAATAAGTATACTAATCCCTCTATACATAAAAGGAATAATCAAAGATTAGTAAACCTAAGAAACAATCCTCAAAAGACTAATCATGCCTTTATATATAAGAAGCATGCATCTAGAGAAATGCAAATTAATCATGAATGTGCATGCCATTGTTCTCAAAATCATATTAATAAAATTATGGCATTTAAATACAGTACAAGACCAAAAAGCAAGTTTAGACCTAGACAATGTAATTATTGTATGGAAATAGGTCACATAAATAAACATTGCTGGATAAGGAAGGCTCATTGGCAACCTTCATGTGCTAACCCCCAAGGACCCAAACTCATTTGGGTACCTAAATATCATACTTGATTTCTAACTTTGTAGGTATGCCTCAAGTCCACAATAAAAAAAAATGCATAGCTAGTAGACAGTGGATGCTCAAGGCATATGACAGGAGACAAGGAACTCTTCAAAGAAATCAAAAGTATTGATGGAGGTAAAGTTACTTTTGGAAACAATGCAAAGGGTAAGGTAATTGGCATTGGCACCATTGGTGTTGATAGTACTATTTTTATTAAGGATGTTTTACTTGTTGATGGCTTGAAACATAACCTGTTAAGTGTAAGTCAATTATGCGATAACGGAAACAAAGTAATTTTCACTTCAAATGAATGTCTTGTAATCTCTATTGATGGTCAAGAAATATTTAAAGGAAATAGAGATATCAATACATACATAATAAACTTACATGAACTATCTCACAATTCCTCTAAGTGTCTTGTGACTACTAGTGATGAATCTTGGCTGTGGCATAGAAGACTTGGTCATGCTAACATGGACTTAATACAAAGTCTCAGCACAGGAGAGCTAGTAAGAGGATTACCAAGAATTAAATATGAAAAAGGCAAGACATGTGATCCTTGTCAAAGAGGAAAGCAACACAAGTCATCTTTCAAAGCCAAAAACATTGTAAGTACGTCAAAACCCCTTCAACTCTTACATTTAGACTTATTTGGACCTACTAGAGTTGCTAGCTTAGGAGGTAAACATTATGCATTGGTCATCGTAGATGATTACTCTAGATTTACTTGGGTAATTTTCTTAGCTCAAAAGAGTGATGCTTTTGAAAATTTCAAAAACTTTACTAAAAGAGTTCAAAATGAAAAAGGGTACTGCATTTCAAAAATAATAAGTGATCATGGGAAAGAATTTGAAAATGAAAACTTTGAAAGTTTTTGTCTTGAACATGGCATTTCACATAATTTCTCATCTCCTAGAACACCTCAACAAAATGGAGTTGTTGAAAGGAAAAATCGAATATTAATTGAAATGGCAAGAACAATGCTTAATGAATATGAATTACCAACTTATTTTTGGGCAGAAGCCACAAACACTGCATGTTATATTTCAAATCGAGTTTTCAAAAGACCTCTTTTAAACAAAACCTCATTTGAGCTATGGAATGGAAGAAAGCCCTTGGTATCATACTTTAGAGTATTTGGATGCAAGTGTTTTATATTAAACACCAAGGACAATCTTGGAAAATTTTCCTCTAAGTCTGATGAAGGTATCTTTTTAGGATACTCTTCAACCAGCAAAGCATATAAAATATTTAATAAGAGATCATTAATAGTGGAAGAATCCATGCATGTTGTTTTTAATGAATCGAGTAGACTTGATCTTGTGAAAGGTAGTGCTCTTGATGATGTTGTAGATAATATGGACAAACTTGTCATTGAAAATGGAAAAGAAGAAAAAGATCAAGAAAATCTACTACCTCAAAATCAAGAACAAATGGAGCAAGAACTTCCAAAAGAATGGAGAATGAACAGAAATCATCCAAAAGAGCAAATAATTGGTGATCTATCAAAAGGAGTAAGTACTAGATCTCATTTCAAGCATTTAGTCAATGACATAGCTTTTATTTCTCAAATTGAGCCTAAAAACATTAATGAGGCTCTTAATGATGAAAGTTGGGTAGTTGCCATGCAAGAGGAACTGAACCAATTTGAGAGAAATAAGGTATGAAACCTAGTACCAAGACCAAAAAATCATCCAATCATAGGCAACAAATGGGTATTTAGAAATAAGTTAGATGAATAAGGGTTAATAACCAGGAAGAAAGCAAGACTTGTTGCAAAAGGATATAATCAGGAAGAAGGTATAGGCTATGATGAAACATATGCACCTGTAGCTAGATTAGAAGCTATAAGAATACTCTTAGCATATGCATGTCACATGAACTTCAAACTTTTTCAAATGGATGTGAAAAGTGCATTTCTAAATGGTTGTATAGATGAAGAAGTGTATGTAGAACAACCACCAGGTTTTGAAAGCTATGATTTGCCAAATCATGTTTTTAAACTTTCAAAAGCCTTGTATGGTTTAAAACAGGCACCAAGAGCTTGGTATGAGAGACTAAGTTCTTTTTTATTAGAAAATAATTTCACAAAAGGAAATGTTGACACTACACTGTTCATCAAAAAGCATAAGCATGAGACACTAATTATTCAAATTTATGTTGATGATATAATATTTGGTTCTACTAATGAGCTGCTTTGTCAAGATTTTGCTAAGTGCATGACTAGGGAATTTGAAATGAGTATGATGGGAGAACTTAAGTATTTCCTTGGTCTACAAATCAAACAAAGCAATGAAGGCATATTCATCAACCAATCCAAATATGCCAAAGACTTAATCAAAAAATTTGGTATGGAAGGATGCAAAAATGCCAAGACTCCTATAAGCACATCAACAAAATTGGACAAAGATGAAAAGGGTATGAGAATTAATGAAAAACTTTATAGAGGTATGATCGGATCACTTTTATATCTAACTGCCTCTAGACCTGATATTATGTATAGTGTTTGCTTATGTGCACGATTTCAATCATGTCCTAAAGAATCTCATCTGACTGCTGTAAAAAGGATTTTAAGATATTTACATGGTACATTGCATCTAGGTTTATGGTATCCTAGGAATTCATCTTTTTATATTATAGGATATTCAGATGAAGACTATGCTGGTAGTCTTTTAGATAGAAAAAGTACTTCAGGTACTTGTCGCTTCATTGGAGAATGTTTGGTTTCTTGGTTTAGCAAGAAACAAGTTTCAGTTGCTCTCTCAACTGCTGAAGCTGAATACGTAGCAGTTGGATGTTGTTGTACACAAATTATATGGATGAAACAACAACTTAAGGACTATGGTCATGAGATGAACCATATACCTATAAAATGTGACAACACCAGTGCTATAAATCTTTCAAAGAATCCTATTCAACACTCTAGAAGTAAACATATTGACATTAGACATCATTTTATTAGAGATCATGTTCAATATGGAGATGTTGAATTAGAATTTGTATGCACAGAAAAGCAATTAGCAGACATTTTCACTAAGTCTCTAAATGAGGAAAGATTTAATTTCATTAGAAGAGAACTAGGTATGATTGATGGATTAACCTTGTGATTACAAGAATAAGGAATTTTAATTGATGATATTAAAACATATCATAAGTTGTAAAATAATTTTTTTTTTGAGAATTTATGCTTTATGTAGTAAATTTTTTGTTGAAATGATTGTTGCAAAACCTAATTTCAATCTGATGAAAATTATAGGGTAGTCACGCCCGTGACTTAAGTGGCCCAAAGAGGCAGTGTCGTTCACGGCTTCGGGTCACGGCATGTTTCACTGCTTCAAGGGGTGAAACATAGTTTCACGGCTTGATTCACGCCCATGGCAAAGATCCTTCACGGCCGTGACATAATTTCACTCCCGTGACCAATTACACCCCAAACTAACAGAAGCTTTCACCCCTTGTGTCACGGCTTGCTTCACGGGTATAAGTGGTGAACTTCAATCTTTCACGCCCGTGACAATATTTTCACCCTCGTGATCTATGATCATTCACGACCGTGATGTTCATCTATCACACCCGTGAACTTATTCACACTTTCATTCACGGGTGGAACACTGCTTCAGCAAACCGTGAACACGACTATTCACGCCTGTGGAACCTAAGTCACGCCCGTGAATGTATCGAATATATAAGAAAACAACCAGTTACACTTTTCATTTCAACTCTCCAACTCCAAAAACCGCTCTCATTCACTCTCATTCATTGAGACATTAAAGATTCCGACCCCAAAGCCTTGAAATTTCACTATAAATACCATCAAAAGTTCGAATCTTCAGCAAGAAACAGACATTTCTAGGGTATTTCATCATATTTTCTCTCTGTCAAAAATCTTCTTAAATTCCTTCAACTACTAAATCTTCAAATATGGAGTCTGCTTCATCAAAAGGGAAGAGAAAGAAGTCTCATGCACCAAAGAGGTATTCAGATTACCTCATGAACATCATTCCCGAAAGTTGCCATCCCCGGTATACAACTTTGAAGAAGAGACCAATTTTATCTTCAAGGTCCTTCGAATGGCAGACAGTCCATAATCTCAGACTCGAGATGGCTATGACAGCGCAACTTTAAGCCTGTCATCTACGAGAATTTGTTGACATTCATCTGCCAACTCTACGGGAGCCAACGCTGGAAAGTCAGAACTCTTCCTATTCGAGATGGCTCGACGGGGAGTCACAGTGGCACTCTCAAGATGGTTTGCAAACCATCTTCTCTCAATCGCTACCAAGCCCACAGGAGATATATTGATTGGGGCTTATGTCACTCATATGGCAGTGAAGCTCAATTACTTGAAGATGGATAACCACCACTTCAACATCATTCCTGCACACCCACGAGATAGGTTGGATGTAGAGTCATTCATCAAGATGGGAGCAGTCAGAATCGTTTTTCAAAATGATATCTTCTACCGCTTCACTGATATTGCTGGAGAAATTATCTGGGAAGATCATGACACGGAGGATTTTAAAGCAGGCCTCCAGGGAGTCCAGCAGAAGAAGAGGGTTAGGATTGAGGAAACAACTCCAGTCATCGAGCAGGACATTAGACAGTCCTCAGCCTCCACACCGTCTTTAGCGCAGCAGGTGGTCGACCTTTTGGCACCACGTTTCGAGCAGCTGCAGACTTCCATGGACGAGAGGTTGGAAAACCTCAAGGACTTCATGGAGTCTAGGATAGACAGCCTTGAGGCTGAAGTAGCTAGGCTTGGTGATAAGATGTCTGGCTAGGATATAGGCTAGAGTATAGCCTAAATTTGCTATGTTTGATCATTATTTTTTTTGTTTTGTTTTGGTATGTAGGAAATCTTAAATTTCCTTTCTTAGTTTGTATTCTTTCCTTCATAATATATATTTTCTTTTGTTTACTTCAATCTACATATTCTTTTTGATTGATGACAAAAGGGGGAGAAAACTAGCAATATGCCATATGCAATAAACAATATGCAATAGAATATGATAAGGGAAAGTAGTATCAAACTAGCAATATAAGAATTGTTTATCAAAGCAAGTTACAACATGCCATGATATATCTTAAATACACCTTACATACACTTTATATCTTGAAAAGGAATTTATGGTATGTATTGGATATACTTCTCATATAACTTGCATATACTTAAAATCAAGTTAAATGCTACATCTTTATTTACTATTCTTGCACATTATAATTTTTTATCCTAAGTATATTTTGAGGGGGAGACTTCTCAAAATCACATATTGCTAGATTATTTGTCACCATCAAAAAGGGGGAGATTGTTAACCTTGAGGGGTATTTCCGTCATTTTGATGATAATAAATAATATAGCAATATTGTATTTAACATACTTGTTTTTGAAAGTATATTATACATGACATAAAATGGCAAGAATGGAGAATTGGAAGAATAATCCTTAAAGAAATAAAAAGTAAGAAGTAGCATGTTCACTGCCGTGACTCAAGGAGTCACCCCCGTGAAGAAAGCTAACCGTTACCAAAACCAACATTTGAAGTTCACGGCCATGAAGGAAAACCAAACCGTGAAGTAAGCATTTCAGTCACCCCCGTGACTAGAGGTGTCACTCCCGTGAAGAGTTGTGTAAATTCAACAAGAGAGCTTCACGACCAGAGTCACCACTTTGGTCACGACTGTGAAGATGTTCACCCCCGTGAATGTAGGTGTTACCCCCGTGAAGGATATATTTAATTTCATCCAGAGAGCTTCAAGACTTCAGTCACCACTTCTCTCACGGCTGGGAAGAGTGTCACGCCCGTGACTAATTAACGTCACGCCCGTGACTCTCTATGTCAAGATATTCCAGAGAGCTTCACAACCAAGGTCACCACTTCAGTCACGGCTTGGGAAGAACTGTCACCCCCGTGACAAGCATATTCACGCCCGTGACCAATGAAAGAGAAAAATGTCAGGCGCGATTTTTTGGTTAGTATAACGGCTAGTTTCTAAATTAATGCACCCCAACAGCTATATTTAGCCATGAGAGTATAAATGGAAGTCATTTATGCATTAAGAAATAAGAGGATGATAAGAGAATAATAAGAAAAACAAAAGATTAGTATATATTTCAAATCACAAGCTATCTTGTATTTTTATGCTTTGTGAACAATTTTATTCTCTGTAAAAATCTTTTTGCTCCTCATATTTGAGCAATAAAGATTTATAAGTGGTTCTCTCTGTAATCTTTACTCAAGTGAGCATTGGGTAGTTCTGAGTTAAGAGAAGAACACTTGTAAGGGTTAGTTGTGTGAACCTCCAA